>JBBMJY010000014.1:1799690-1811707 GCA_037833715.1 Toxotes lorentzi
ATTATCAGAAAACACTCATAAAAAACCTGATTACAGTAATTCACACAGAACATTTGGCCTTGAAAAACCTTCGCCGTGCTACTGTTCCCATCAAATCACGCTGTCCAGAAATAAGGATTCTTAAATCACATAAGCCATCGACCAGCTATTTGATGAAGAGCCAAAGTGTGTAATAAGAGTTGCAGAAGGCTTCGTCCATTGAGACTTGTGCTGGATTTTAAACCGGGAACCTGAGCACTTTGCTGGGGACTTGACATCAAATATTTTTAAATCTTTTGTCCTTGTCCCTTATCAGTGTCAGTGCCAAAATAACCACAGCTTCCCAAAAGAAAAGAATCTTAATTTAATACCCAAAAAGCTATTTTATTCATTTATATCAATATCAAGAGTCCATACAAGGTATTAAAGGAGGAGTAAGAGATTCTTGGTATTTGAAATCAACAAACAACCTTCAGAAGCTCCGCCCCCCTCCCCCCAAATTCATGGTCATGCAACAACAACTGGGCTAGCTGACAGAAAGAGAAATATGATGAAAATATGATGAAATCAAGAGCATCTCATAGCGAGTGGAAGTGGATACTCTTTCTCAAAGCTGAAGCAAAACAAACTTTATAATGCGTACAGTGTAAAGCACTGAGTGGTCAATAGTCTAAAAAGCTATTTAGCTTTATGTAGCCATACCTATATAAATACAGTCCATTTACCATTTACTGTCACTGTAGTTGATGCTGCAAAGCGCAAGCTCCAGACAGCAGTACTCACAACTCTGCCATTATACGTAATATTACCCACCTGATGGGTAATATTGGACAAAATTAGTGCTCTTAATTTTGTCCATTTGTTCGGTGTGAACACACTAAGCTGTACCCTGTGGAGGCTTCTGGACCCGCTAACATTCAAAACCAAGAATTTTCACAACTGTCTTCTCCTGTTTTCACTGTTCTAGATTCCAGCACTAGCATATTTTTTGGTTGGATGTCAGTTACTATAGAGGTTCCTTGCAATCAGACTATATCACTGTAAAGCACAGACATTTTACAAAGCATGTCAGCTCAGACCTCAGACCTCAGAGTTGAGTTCTGGTTACTGTTTTGAAATATTTTGTCATAGTTGATGTTTTGTCTAGTGGCTCCCAAATGTTTTCTGTCATGTCCCTGTCATGATGACGTGACTTCATGCCTGGACTCTTGTCATTTCCTGTTTTTTATTTTGAAAAGACTATCTTGTGTGTCTGTTGGTTGTTTTACTTCTTGCCCTTGTGTGTTTCCTCCCTTGTAATCTCCTGCCCCACCCTCATTAGTTTCACCTGTTCCCAGTTACCCTTTGTCTTCAGTCTCCTGTGTTCCCTTCACTCTTTTATTCCTGGTATGTTCCCTCGTGTTCCTTGTGTGAAGATCCCTGTTGTTCCTGTTTGCTTGCCTGCTCGCCTTTCAATTCATCTACCTGGCTGCCACCATCTGCAGGTAAGCCTGGTTTTTCTTTATTAGAGTTTCTTCAGTGCGTCATCCTGCCTCGGTGTATCTGTGATTAGGTGTTTTCCCATGTGTTTCTGCTTTCAAAACCACTGGTGGAACTAAAACAATTAGCAATTGTTCAGATCAAGCTGTTTTAATAATGCAGTGCTGCATTTTTACCTCGTGCTTTGTGCACCCCCTCTATGAAGCTTGTCCCTTACTAAATAAAACTTACTAAATTAACATGTTTAACAGTCAGCTGGTATTTTGTGTTAGAAACAGACAAAGTACAGCAAGTAATAAGGACTCATCATAGCTGAAAACAGTACAAAGCTCAAAAACTGTTACTGCAGATAAGTTTGGGATGTTTCTCCACATGAGCCGGAGCAGATTACCCACAACAATCCATAAAGTACAGCAGTAACTCACCTGCTCTAAATGCTCTTGGCCTGCTCTTCTCCACCAACAGCAAGAATCAAACTGTACTCTACCTGGCTGCTTGCCTGGTAATGCGAATTCAATATAACCAGTCGATACAGCGATAATGGTGCTCACTGGCCATCTAATTCTTTTAGAAGTGTACAGTATACAGAGGAGATAGAGTTGCCATTCATCAATTAGAAAGGAACAATAAGTGTGTGTGTGTGATTTTTAAGAACTTTATAAGCTACACGATGCTCATGTTTCGTCCAGAGAGAGCGGCTCAGCTCAGTCTAACCCACCTTTGTTTGAAAAAAAAAAACTCTTTCAAAAAGATGATATGCTCACTCCATTGACTTTACATCTCCAACATGCTACGCATTGATGATCTTTTAATTTGCTCCAGCCTTTATTATCTATCCCTCTGTTGCTCCTCAGCACAAAGAAATTAAATGCTGGGCTTGTGCCATATGAATTTATTATCATGTCAAAGCCTGTCATCTCCATGTTGTTTCACTGTTTTTTTTTTTTTTTTTTGAGCTGCAGAACTGTCAAAACCAGCCCTCATTGTGTGGGGTTAGAGAAAAGGCTTGCATAGTATGAGTGAAGCCACACGAGATTTGCGTTGCTTAGCATCATGCCAAAACACTGCCAAAACATTTCAGCGTCTTTTGTGTCACCTCCAAAAAGTAGAAATGGAATCTTAAAGCTGCACTCTTTCTGTGTTATTTGGTTGGAAAGGAGTCAGGAGGATAAATGGGGCACGTTGTAGCATCACATTAAAGAGTAATCCTGTTTTTGCTTTGATTCTGAAGTCTGTTTTGAAGGGGAGTGGGCAGTCTGCTTTATTTTATGTCTGTACAAAGTCAAGACAAGGAGATGAGACGTGAATGAGACTGGCCAGAACGTATGCCTGGTTAAGACAATGCCTCCTTTTATGAAAGGTGTCGAAACAGTATTGATGCGAGAGAGAATGAAGCTCTTGATCACACTGCCACATCTGATGAGTCAGCAGTCTGAAAACACGCTGCTGGGATCATGTTTGAAGGCTTTTTCTAGCATTGATGGTGGCACAGTGAATTTCATCCCCTCATCAATATAAAAAAGTGAGACCAAAACATTGGTCACACAGGTGAAACTATTAACATTGGCAAATTGTACAAGCAGTGTGATTGTGTGTACAAAGTCATTGGAAATTGTGGTGTGAACTGATGTGAAGATACATCTTTGCAAGTTGAAAATGTTGAGACTAGAATCTGTATTGAGACTGTGAGTATCAGCTCTTCAGTGGCTCCTACCAGTTTTTTTTTTTTTTTTACATCTGGTTCCTTTGCTGCCATTTTTCATTCTCTCTTAATATATGATACTTATGTTCCTGTCTCCTCTAGAATCCTATGAAAGGTCTCTGCTAATGATTTGGGCTTCATAGATTGTGCATTATCAGTGGGTGCTACAGCCTGGAGCGTAATCTGTAACAAGACTCAACATTCAGTCTCAGACACAGAACAGAATCTGTATTAGTGACAGAAGGTGGTCTCCTAAGGACGGGTTTATGGTTGAAGCTCCTTCTGAACAAGTCTGAGGCAGAAGTGGTGAGTAATAAAAATAAATGACGAGTGCAAAGGTCACAAGGGAGGGTGAAAGCAGCTGAGATGGATGAAGTGTGCGAGTGATTGCTTGTATGTTCTTGCTGAATATTGTCTACTGCACTTCTCTTCAGGGGAAGTAATCAGAACATCACGTCTTAGATCAGTTACGTCATGAATACACCCCCATGTGTGCGTACACCCTCTAACATGTGGAAAGTATAACACTAACCTTAGGCAACAAAACACTTCAGTTAAGGTTAGGGAGAGATGGCGGTTTTGGTTAAAAGTAAACGAACATGCCACAGTTATTGTAACTTTCTGTATCTTTTTTTTTTATGAAATAAAAAAGTAATGGTGCATTAAAATTTGAAGAAAAGCTCATTTTTTAAAAAAAAGGCTTTGTTTGCTCCAGGGGTTGTATTGACTTCTTGCCGTTTCAGAAACAAAATAAACATTTGCCCAGGTGTGCCCAAACTTTTGCTTACAACTTGTGTCAAAGTTGGCATTTGGGAAACGTTGCAAGTCACAAGACAAGTCAACCCTGTTGATTGATACCAGCATTGCATGGCAGTTGCCTGGTATGTCCCCTTTCACTGTAACACAGATTATAGAGATTGTGCTCTGGAGACACCTGTATTGCTTGTTCTGCAGCCCAGTGTCTTAATGAGGTTTAGTAGTTATTTCCTCAGCCATCTTGCCAAAACACAGTCCACAGCTGCTACATACAGTTTAGTTCCAGTCTTCTGTGGTGCCTTCGTGTATCATTTTGCCCTCAACTAACTGTATTTAGGTTAGACTGTCAGAGACCCATACATCCATCCCACGCGCCCAGAGGTGTTTTGAATTATTTAGGTTGGTAAGACATTTTCTAATGATTGCGTGAGCGTACAGATGGTGCTTCATTGAATTCTGGGCAGGACAACTCATACCTCAGTTATGATTCTTTTAACAGGAGAACCTGGAATCACTGGATCTCTGTGAAGGTCAAAATGACCCGTCGGCACTTTTTTGATATAAATGCTTCATACTTTTGTCTCATTTGTTCGACAAACCCTTTTACCCCAGAATACAGTGATTACATAATTAGTCAGTCAAGAACATGTCTGACATGAATGTGAAAGGAAATGAGGTACTTGGTCCTGGTTCAGGTAATAGACATAATAAAATCAAGAACTTTGTCAGTTTCAGAGAAGTCAAGGAACAGCATGATATATCACATGTTATTAACAGGGTCACCAACTGTTGTCCTACTGTATACACTTTAAAAAGAACTAATTCTGGTCTTAGTGCTAAGCATATGGCGTTTAACCAACTCACAGCACAGTCTCACCAAGTGTTAACCTGAAGAGACGTCTAATCAGGCAGAATAAGTGAAAACACCTGTGACAGTGTGGGGTCTTTAATGTCTGCTCTGCAGGGTTTCACAGCTGTGGGGTCGCCTCCCCGTCAGCCTGCATCCTGTAATCTAGACTTGAGTAGGGATGAACGGCTGCAGAGAGTGAGCTGGGTCTTTGTCCATATTTGTGAGATCACTATGATCACCACAGTGTTTGTTGTGCTGTATGTTTTTCGCCATGCTAGTGATTAGTTGGTCCACTGCTTTGGTTCATAGTAGAAGTAATGGTAATGTATATGGCTGACGAGAAGCACGTACATACACTCGTGTGATTGTTTACTGAAAAGTCCATTGTGTGCATCTATGGAGTGTGAAAGCTGACGATGCTTTGACGATTGAGCAGCCAATCGTGTCGATTGTCGCTTACCTTGCCGTGAACTGACGCTATGACCAGTGATGCTGGAGAAGAAGTGTGACACTCATGTCGTCACCCCTCTCATCAGAGAATCTGCGTCTGAAGCTACCTGACATCTGAGACATTCATTCATTTTCAGATGTTCTGCTTTTTATTGTATTACCTGTTCATGTGTGGCTGAGTGACCGTAATGCATTGTGTCAGCTATTTATTAAAGTCTGTCCTCTGTAATTAGAAAGATCAGTGACATAGAAGTGACAGTAAGCAGGCCAAATGTAGATACAAACAACGGCCAGCAGGTGTCACTACCTCATCAATAGGTTTGTCCACTCAGTGTCTCAAAACTTAAAAAGTTTTGAGACTTTTTAAGTTTTACATAGATTCTAAAAAAAATAACAAACAAAAACAGCAGCTACAAATAGGCGTTTGTGCGGTGAATGATCTGCAGAGACAGTGAGCATCATATGAAGCATCAACTATTGTGCAGTAAATCGTATCAGGTGGAATTACGCTCTCACTGGACTGTAGCCTCCATCAGCTGTGATCACGTGGAGCCTCTGGCAAAACACACTCGATGTAATTCTGCAGACTGGTTAGGGATTGATTCGACCTCACATGGTCCAATAAATGGTACCTTCTAGTTTTCAAGCAGACATATTATCATTTAGCACAATGATGTCTGTACCTGCCATCCATCCAGACCTGACGTGATTGTGTAATTCAGGGAAGAAATATTATCTTGGTATGTGTGTAAAATAAACCTGAGCATCTGTATGTTAGCCTGTGTTTAAATATGTATTTAAATATACAATTGACACACATATTCAAACAGTATCTTCAATCAAACAGAACACTGAGCATCAAACAGTTAAAAAAAAAAAAAAAATCATTTAAATGAGAAATCAGTTGAAAATTACTGTTTGAGAAAGGACCAAACAGACCAAAGGGTGAGCCCATGTTAAACTCAGAATGCATCATGCATGCTCACACCAGAGGGATTTTTTTTTTTTTTTTTTTTTTTTGGTGGGGGGAAATCAATAAGATCAAACACAGATACATAATGTAGTACAGAACAAGTGTTACTCAAAGTCCAGACTCTTTCAGGAGAATTACATCTTCTGCCAGTGCAATGGCAGCCCCCTCAGGCAGAGAACACAGTAAACTGAACTGCTGTCCTCTTCAGGGTAGGGACCTTAAAAAGGTCAGTGCTGCAGCCAGTGACCTTTGACAAAATGTTTAGATGGCCATTTTTTCCTCCATCTTGGAGGAAATGACAGTTAAGTGCCAAACATTGGTTGCTATGGACGGACATATGAGAAAAATATATCAACAAGAATTTAATAAATTGGCCTTTTGTCTTATTATTGGATTTTGGAAACAAGTCACTGCTTTTCCAGCATCCCAGATTCATGTAATCATACTAAAATAAAGAATAATTTTTGATAACATAAAAGTCTGAAATAGTTTGAACGAATTCTCGTGTACTCTGGATCTGTTTAAACTTGACCGTACGAGCTTGTCTTAAAGAACATCGCACACCTTGGCTGCCAGCCTGCTCTGACCTCTGCCACAGCCTCCCTCGCCTCCTCTCTCCCGCCTCACCCGCCAGATTTTTGGCATCTAAATGTACAGTCAAATAAAACTGTATAAGACATCAGTTCAATTAGAGAGCACTCGTGCATAGTAAGAGTGGGAGGTCACAGCGAGAATAAAGTGAAACCTTCTTCTCAGGATTCACTGCACACGCACAATGAACCTGATGAAGCCTATTTGTGAAACACACTGCTCTAATTGTGGAGTAAAGATGTATCACTGAAGTAAGTCAGTCCATCGTGCAAAGTTTTTGGAGGGCTTTGTGGTACTTTCCTAATATTAGAAAAACTAAAACAGCTGATGCTCTGGGCTTGCTCATTTGAAGCCCCTGCTTCTAACATTTTCCCACAGCTCATAACTAACTGATACATTAGCTGTGCTAGAAATAATAAGTGGAAAATCTTGGATTTGATTAAAATTAAATAGTTTGACATGGATTTTTTTTCTCTCTCTCTTTTTTTTTTTTCCAGCACTAATCATCATCATTATCACTGCAGTAGCATTTAGGACCCTGATGGCTGTGATGAAGAAGTTCTTCTATTCATAGGGTGACTAAAACATGGATTAGATGGTAACTTGAAAGTCTGAGTTAAAGTGGTGAGCACGTCCTGACAGGATGGTCTTTTTGGTTTGAAAAGTAGCCCACTGCAGGGGATCGGTTCAAATCACACACATAATAATAACACAGGTGCACACACACACAGGCGCACACACACAGGCATGCATATATGGTGGTATTTTCTTAATTAGACTTCTGCTCAGGATGCAGTTGGGTAGAGGTATGCTCCAAACTCTGTGAGGTCACCAAACTTTGTGAACCAATAAGAATGATAAATAACTTACCTGCTCTCACAGGTGCAACAAAATTAATAGTCAGTCTATGCAGGAGGTCTAATGTGTGGGTGTACTGTGTCCCCAAAGGATAGAGCCTAATGAGTCTGGTTATACCAGTCATCAGTTATCCATTGGAATTCGTATCCTACTGACTTAGGCACGATGAGGCTGATATTTGGTTTGGAGTGAGATGTCTCGACAACAGCTGGATGGATTGAGACATTTATGGATTCATGAATTAATCTCGACTTTCCATCCAGTTTGTCCAAATATATGACCAAAGACCTGCAAAACTAAAAACATTCCCATCAGCCTCAGCTGTACTTTGTCTTCAGCAAAAATTGTTGCATATAAACTAAAATGGCAGATGATGATGATCAGCATGTTGGCCTCGTCATTGTGACTATGTTACTGTAGCCTGCTAGTTTCTACATTTAGCTCAAAGCACTGCACTGTGGCTAAATGCAGCTGTTGTGGTTGTGGACTATTAGCCTATTTCTGCAGGTCTCACATCTCCAGCTGAAGCCTGAAATTCACTTGTGAGCATATAAAAGGCCTTTCATTTGTCACTGACTTTGCCATAAGACACACACAGGCCCACAGCAGAACTAGTTTTTCATGTGAGTAATTAAAGTGAGAAAGGGAGAAATCTCCATTCAGGAGAACCAAACTGTTGCTGCAGACAAATTGTATTTTGTGATTGTTGCATAAAATGAACCAAAACACAGGTTAATGACGACAGCTGTGCTTTAAAATCGGCTGCACTGACATTTAAAATGAGTGATGAGAGAGAAAGTTACCCCTGCACCCACACACCCACCATCCACAAGAGGCCATCGGTCTGCCAGCAAGTGCTAGCAAGAATAATATGGTGATATTAAGACATAAATGACTTCCCAACCCTACTGTAAAACCACTTCCTGTTTAGCATGCAGTACCTTTAATGTTTCAATAGACACAGTGGCAGCAGGGTCAGTACCCACACTGAGCTAGAAGTCCAAAAGGCTGGCAGGTCCTGCTGAACTCTGACCTGAACGGCACAGAAAACAAGGAGTCTTTGTTAAGTTTGTGAATAATTATTTCATGATGATGATGATGAATTCAACATACAACATCTCTCCAGCTTCCCTTCTAGTTAAGATGGTAGATGTTACTTTACAAGGCTGTCGCGGTGTAACAGGGTGCATGACTGTGAGCCTGACAGCTACATGACAGCTCAGGTATTCAGACGACAGGTTGTGGATCTCATTTTTATGTCTGAGGCTTCTTGCTAGAGTGCTGGAAAGCAGCGTTTTGTTAGTAAGTTATACAATCATGACCGTTATGTAGACACAAAAGCAGAGCAGCAATCATCTCGGTGCTATTGGGAGAGCAGTGTAAACAGGTGCTGTTGAATGCGGCTGGGGGAAACTGCTTTATTCAGTTTGCTGATATCAAATAAATAAAGTGTAGTTACATCAAAAAAAAAAAAAAAAAAAAAAACTGACTAAAACAAAATTTACATTTAAGGATGTATGAAAGTAAACCCCAAATCCAGTGCTTCCTCACACTAATCCAGCAGGAGCAGTCTGAGACCACTTCATCCCCTCGACTTGAGCTCTGGCTGTTAAGGCGCCTTCTGTCTCTCTCAGCCTCTCTGCCTCTGTAATTTCCTGAGCATGATTGTCATGTATCCTCCATGGTGCTAATGAATGATGATCAAAGTGTTGTGATCCACAGGCCACAGAGTCAGGGTGGGTGGGGCAAACGATGGGATTAATACCAATTATACTGCAGCGCAGGCCAAGAGTCCATCCCCGTGTTAAATGATCATGTTACACCGCAGGATGAAGATCTTTAAATGAGATTAGCATGACCGGTGCAGGGTTGTGTTTTCATGTTTACTGTCTAGCTGAGCATGATGTGCAGTTTAGGAAAACGGTGAAACCTTAAGGGACAGTGAGAAAATTACTTCAGAACAGGCAACATGTACACGTGCTGAACTTGGAATTTGAAATATTGCAGATATGATCAATTCTGCATGTGCATATTCATCAGTTCACTGTGATTTGAAAACACACCCTTCCTTGCCTGTCCCTCTACACTGAGCCAAGCTGTATAACCAAGACATTTAAAGATGTGTTTACGTAGTTCCCACCCAGCTGTGTGTACAATGGACAGGTGACTGATGGGAGTTCATGCTGTCTCCCTTACGTCTGCACATCTCCATCAGGTTCTCCACACGTCACACAGCAGTAAGCAGCTGAATCAAGTGCTTCTCAGTTCGTGGACAGCAAATTTCCGGTGGACTTTACAACCTTTTCCCGTTGGTAAGCTTGTGTTTTTGATGATTGGTGGTGCGATGTTCAGCGGCTCAGCTGTCTGGAGACAACAATCCCCTCTGAGTCTCAAACTGCAGCTCCACACTCACCTGGGTGAGCGATGGAGAATCATGTTATCACACTCGCAGCACTAATCTCGCCATTATCTGGTCAGATACACATTTATTTTTATTCCGTGGACTTGTGCAAAAATATTACAGATCTTAAACTCCTGTTAAACTGTGTGTGTGTGTGTGTGCGCGCGCACGCATCTTTGTTTACCAAAAATCTGACAACTGCAGATTTTGCCTCTGGTATTGGTGGTGTTCCTTGCGAAAATGACTGTGGAGAAGGAATCACAGCGTGAGCGTTTTGTATTTGGTGCTGTACCGGGAGGGAGAGGCTCGGTAGAGGCTGTGTCGTTGCCAATTAAGCAGAGCCCTGCAATCTTGGTGCCAAAGCTGACTCTGTTTTGCACGGTCCAAAGAACACGAGGTAAATGTGCTCTGTAATATTTTCATCACTTCAGAAGTTACCAAAATATCACCAAAAACAAAACCCGTGCAATTTTACCAAGAGTTTGTTGGCGCACCCCTGACACACTGGGCATGGAATGAGAAATCTTTGTCTTCTTACAAAGGCTCAGCCCCCCTCCTCCCCATCCATCATTTTTTGTACAGCCCTTCTTACACTTGTTATTCTGAGCATAATTCACACATTTCTTCACCGATAAGCTGCTGATTTGACATTGTTACTGTACTTAAAAACCACACTGTCAAGCTTTTTCTATTCTCCTCCCGTCGGGATTTGGATATACCTGCAGAGAGACAGGCAGCGGCGTTTTCATTAATCACGGCAGAGGAGCAAGGAAAATTCTGGACACCTTTCAGGGCAAAGTTTGCATAATGAGAATTGCTATACCTTAATAGCCTTCTCAGACACTCAAATGAAGTGCAGAGAAAGACTTTCTGAGTGGATTTGATTTATGTACATGACACACTAGCCAGATTGTCTCATGGTCTGAGAGTGATGTGCAAGGTCTTACTGTAGCTTTCCATGTAGAGTTTGTGTGGCATTGCAATTGTCGCTAATGTTTAGCAACGTTGTTGTGCTCCCAAATAGTTGTGAAGTGTTGCACTAACAGATGACTAAGGTCACTTCATTTCTGTGGAGTATTTGTTGCCTGTATTTCCCCAGCATGGCAGGACTGACAGAACTAAAGCCCCATCGACTCCTCTCCACAGCGGATGACCTTTACTCGCATCCAACCTGCTCTGAATTAGCACTAAGTGGTCCAATCAGCGCTCGGCTGTCAGTTAATTGGAAGCATTTCCAAACTGATCTTCAGGTGAAAACTATTTAGTGATCTTTTAAGGTTAATCAGATGTTTAAAGCGGCAGTGGAGTCCAGCAGAAAGGCAGGAAAGTGTCTCAGCAACAAAGGAAGCTCTCATGCAGCTCTGTCTAGGAGCACTCTGAGAAAAGATTCTCATGTCATTACTCACTGGTCCCATTTTCTGTTCTGTGAACTGTCCTCCTCTAACAGCTCAGAACATCTCTTGTATTTAAATCCTTTTAATAGACCTCTGCATGAAAGAGAAGTGGAAAGTTGTGCAAGACAGTTACATCATCGAGAAACACAAAATGGAGCATGTATTTTCCCCAAATTCATGAGATTTAGGTCCATATCGGACAATTCCACACTTCTTTTTATAACTTGGACCTTAACATTTAGAAAATAGAAATGGGGAAGTTAATCACATGTACATCAGGAATTTGACAAACCAACCAGTTAGACTTAATCCTCTCGTAAACCCCAAAAAATGCTGCTTGAAAACACCTTCTGATAAAGCATAAGTCTCACCTTTGTGTCACTTGTTAAGGTTTGTTTCTCCTTGTGGCCACTGAGGGGAAAATCACCTGCTACGACTGCAGGGCTCACCAAATATAAAGTATCAGCGGGTATTTTCGGTCCTCCAGCCTCAGGGGACAGTAAGGGGAGATGTCCACCAGAAACTTACTTGGTCACGCTCACAAAGGTGAGATTTATGCTTCATGAGCAATATCTTTAAACTGT
>JBBMJY010000014.1:1818761-1832414 GCA_037833715.1 Toxotes lorentzi
TCATTCGCTTGGTGTGGGTAGAATGCAGAGAGTAATTTCCCCAGGAGGGATCAATAAAGTAACTAAAAAAAAAAAAACATAATTCCGGTGTATTCTAGTTTGGGTTTTATGGTGATAGTTTTCATTCCCGTCGGTTATATTAACATTTTTCTCACCAAATTAAATGCAGAGATCTGGAGGACACTTAAGATCCAAACAGAAGAAATTCAAGTCCAAGTGCAGACATGATCAGACAGGCTGTAAACAAGCCAACTAGTGCTGGCAAAAATGATCAGTGTGTGTGTACAATCTGCTTTGGCACCTTTAATACAAAAGACTCTTGTCTGCTAGGTGTTAGATGGTGAACAGCAAGGTGACTGCCAGAGATCAGTTTGGTACAGTTGTGCAAAATCCCTTTTTTGTTTTGTGACCTGACTTTAAGCGGTGCAGGTGATGAGTGATGCCTTTGCCCATACTTTAAATGTAATATATATCCACACATACACAGGTCCTGTAATATATAAAAAAATAATCCTTTCAATGAATCCAGGTTTACGTGCCATAAGATGATTTCTAAAAATGTAATGTGCAGCTCAGACGTTGGCATGTTTAATATTCATGATGTTTTTACAATAGGGACAGTGTTAGAAGTGGGTGTGCCCTGAGGTAAAGCTGTAATGAGACGCAGATCTGATGTGTTGACAGTGAGGGAACCTCTGGAGCTCTGCACAGTAATTGACTCTTTTGCATCTTTTTTAATATGCTTGTGTGTAATATACTGTCAGAATGTGAGTGGGTGCATGTAAAGTACTGTATGTACACAATCTGAAATAGCTCACATGTTGAATAAATCAGCATAGGTCAGCACTACAGTTCAGAGGTTTCTGCATGGGCTAATGCTCCTAAGCTAAATACAATAGACAGAAACAGATCAGGTAAAGGTTTAGTGGACTCTCAAAATGAGTTTGAAAGATGAGCTCAGACTCACAGACTTTGAGTTGAGCGTCGGACACTGAATATACAGGAAGCACACACCCGCCTGCAGCATGGACCAAGTATTAGCTGGAATTTTTCGGTCAGCAGCCCTCTGGGAATTCATTAGAGGGAAACTTTTTTTTTTTTTTGATATTCGCTATCTTTCACCGTCACTATTGTTAAATGTTCTCCAGGATGGAGGACTTGACAGTGCCTTGCTTATGTGTCAGTTATGCCAACAGTTCATGCCCATGATTGAGGAAAGTATTTAAAACCATTTTTACTGGCTCAATCAATAATAATCAATATTCAAGTGCTGTTCATATCTAGAATTTGGTTGGCAGAATACTACCTGTGAAAAATATAGATAAAAAAAAAAAACTGCAGAGGGGTTTGTAAAGCATAGGGTACCAGTACCCCACTCGGTTGTGGTGGTGATGCTGGAGCTGTAGCTGCCAATCTGGACTCTACCACTCAGGAAGTCCAGGACCCAGCTGCAGGAGGAGGTGTTTGAGTCTCAATCCCTGTCAGCTCAGCAGCAAGTTAGCCCACCAAAGCTCAGTGGCCATGTCTGGAATGTGCTCAATATCCATGTTTCAATGAAAACAAACAAACATTTCATGGTGTGCAGTCCACCTGATTGTCCGCTGAGCATGCATCAGCCAACAGGATAGAAAAGAGAGCAGACCGTGTGTAGTGCGGTATTTTTTTTTTTTTTTTATAGCCATTATTATATTTTCAGGAGTTCTTGCACTGCTTTTGGTGCTTCCTCCTCCAGAGGTTGGTGCGTTAGCTGCAGCCTTTGCATCAGGTTATGCAAAGTGTAGCAGGCTTACACTGCACAGCTCGTATAACAGCGCCGGCCTCTGGTAGTTTGTTCTCATTCAGCTGAAATCCTTGTGGCTGTAGCTGAATTTGGCAGCATAAAAAAGTGATCTTTTTAACAGGCCACTGTGCATGAACGTGGCACCATGGGAACAGCACACAGTGCTTTATTGTTATAATAATGCCACTGCGGAGTTTCTTCCTTGCAAATGTAATGGCATCAAACTTAAATGAAAAGAATAAATCAATAATATGGTCATATTTAAAAAGCAAAACAGGGCACAATGCAGGGTTATTAATGCATGCAAAGTTCGTCAGGAGCAGGCCAGTATGTGTTCCTACAGGCTTTCAGCCATTCTTCTTTAATTCTTTGGATTTATTTGCTACACACAGCACTGGCACTATGCTGGTCATTTTGACTGAGAATGTGCATTACACTGACAAAGAGACTTCCCGCTATTAATTCATCAACTGCTCTTGATGCTAAAAATTCCATTAGTTTCCCAAATGCAAATGTCAGCTCAATTTCTTAGACCGTAAATTCTCATAATAAAAAATCCATGCTTTCTTTGTAATTCATAAACGCTAACTCTTTCAAGGCAAAAATCTTTGCTTGGCTGCTTTATTTGAAAAAAAAAGAAAGAAAAAATCTGCACATTAAATAAATGTCACAACATTTCTCTTTTCATTTGGATGCATTTAATTAAATTGTTTTCCTAGATGTGCTTGTTTTTATCTGTCAGTCTGCAAGTTGATTTGAATTTTAAGTCAACTCTGCAGCAGCATGCCGAGCCACTCACTGAAAAAAGAGGCCCTCAACACATTTTGATACAAAGGTCAAGGGTTATTCAATTCCAACTTTATGAATAAATAATGAGCATGGCTGTAATATCGAATTTGTCACTCTGCCATGGTGGGGCAAACATGAATGATGGCCCACACACTGGGTTTAGCCACAAGGCAAATATTTTTAGGGGAAAGGTAAGTGTGAATTTCAATTACTTGGTCTTGTGTTTCATCAAACTTTGGAGTAAACACAAATGAGACACAAACGCACAGAATGTGACAGAGAGGGTGGAACAGAAAAAAGAATGAATCTGAATATAACAGGTTTGGTATTTTGGTGTGTGCTACATACTTTGTTTTGTATTTATTCATGTATTTTCAGCATGCCAACATGTTTAGCTAAGACGATGAACGTAGTAAACATTTATACCTGCTTCACATCAGCTTGTTAACAAAGTCGCTGTGACCATGTTAGTATGCCAGCATTAGCATTTAGCTCAAAGCTTGGGGTAGCATGGTATTCATAGGTTTTGTGCGTTCCATTTTGTACGTGCGACGACTGTCCATGGTGCACTGAGAATTCAAATAAAAAAAGTAATGCATGTCTAACACATTAACTGGCACCCACCTGAGTGTAGTTTAGAGGATTTTTGCCACATTGCACAGCTGCCAATAAAATCCAGCTACATTCAGTGGTGCTTGACATACAGTATCTCAACAACACTAAGGGTCCTCAGCCCCAGTAATGGCTGACAGAACAGTCTGTGGGGACCAGGTATTTCTTTATTTCTTCCCTCATAATTTTGTCTTTGCTGTCTGGATCCCCCATGGCAAACCTTACATGCACAGAAAATGATCGGTTATTGATCAGTTGAAGGAATGCAAACATTCTTGGAAGGGTTTTTTTTTCTTTTTTTTCTCAGAGAATGGTTATACTACTGTCCACCTGATGCCTTATTGACTCAGAGTGAAAGATACTGAGTGGAGTAGTTTGGACTGACACTTGAAATCTAATGATTTCAGTCCTGGTTGAATCAGTGACATCTGTTGTTACTGGTGGTTTAATAGTACAGGTCACAGAATTCTGGGGGCAGCAGAACAAACTATTGTGCTTTTAGTAAAGAAGTCAGGCAATTTTTCATTATTCTGTGGCCAACCGTGTTCTGATTTTATACCGCGCACAGCATGAGCCTGCGAACAGCAGGGCACAGTGATAGGTACTGTTCGCCCGGCTTGGCTGAGAAGTTGGTGGTGTGCAGCCAGTTGCCTGCAGCTCTTCATCTAACAGCTCACTGTGGCTGCTCCTTCATGTTCCATTAGTCCCTGCAATATTTCAAACTGATCCAACGTCCAAAAATTCCCATAATGACTGATGTTTTGTAAACTCATTTCTGATTAAACAGTAGTGGTAAATGTTAACCTTACTGACAAACACAATTCATTTTCTGACTACCAACTACTTTGAGTTAAATGCTTTTGCTGTGAAGTTGCAGTTGCAGCAGTACCTTGATATAGTGTATACCACTTTTTTTTCCCCTGTTTTTAAAGATGTCACCACAGACACACACAGTTCGTAGTACTGCAAATATATAAATATTGCCTTGATTGTCAGTTCCATGATGTGTGTTGGTGGTTGACATGTCAGTTCCATATATTAAGACAGCAAATGAAGGACATTTCTATAATGGTGGACCCTGTTGAAGCGAATCACTCATATGACAGCAAGAAGGGTATTACCTATATTATTCATAGCTTTATGGTAGTCATTCAGCAGCAAAGGTGACAAAAATAACCACATAAACAAGAAAAAGTAAGGCTTGTAAATATACACAACAGCTCTAACTTGCATGACAACAGTGAGCAAGAACATGGTGATAAACTGCCAGGTTCCTCTTTAGGTGAAAGTAAACATCCTCAATAAGCCAAGTCATGCATCCCCGTTAAGTCTTCCAATCTAAATGACAGCATAGGTCACTGGTCGTTTACATCCAAGACAACACAGTATAACGGTTGCAAAAATGACAGCCCCGTGTCCCAACAATTACATTTGCATCGGTTGAATCTGCACCTTACGATTTACGTCCAAGGCAGGAAGCAGTGTGTCCACAAAACCCCTATATAAAAGCAGCTGGGGTCACAGTGGTCCCCTGATCCCTCGGGCTGTACTCATGAATACCTTAGTTGTATGGGTATGTAGCTGATTTTCATGCGTTGGACGACAGTTTGCTTTCCATTACAGATCAGCAGGATTTTTCCCAATCTGTACCAAGTATTTTAGTTGTCCAGCCATAATTATACATAGTTTCCCATATATTATTTGCCATAACCTCAATCTGCATAGACAGTGTGGTAAGCTAAAGTGTGAAAAATCCTGTCATTGAATCCAATCCAGGGTTTTATAGAATCATCCAATATTAACGTTTTTATTTATTTATTTATTTTTGTTGTTGTTTCGGTTTTTTTCCAAGATGTGACTCCTTCCTCATTCGGATTTAGATAACTTCAGGCTTTTTAAACGACTTCATTAGATCAGAATGATCATGGTCATGATTCACAGAAGCCGTAGATGACTGGAATCCAAACTGTCAATCTCAGGCACTTTGTAAACCCCCGACCTCATTCCTCAAGGTTTCTCCCTTTTTCACGCTACTTTCAGCTTTGTTTCAGAGACAGAACATCCATTATTTGCACTGTCACAAAATGTCACCTGTCAGGAAAACGTAACATACAGTACATTGTTTTAAGTGTTTGAGCAAATGAGCGGTGCTGTGTTTATTTCTGGTGAATGCAGATGCTTTTTTTTCCCCCCACAAGTTTCACAAACACTGTGTCTCCACAGGAGGTACAGTGTGAATAGCACATTGGCAGCAGCAGCAGCATTAGTGCTCTGTCTGTATCTATTCAGGATGCATTCAGGCACCGTACTGAGTGTAGGCCACACACATTTTTGGTAGCGCTCAGAGCTCAATACATAGCCGCTGCAGTTAAAATGGAAGAAAATAGACTTCACAGTGAAACACCAATAGAAGGAGTAAAACACGAGCCGTCGCACAGACAGCTGGAGTGATTTAAATAGAAGCATATCTGTTCCATCAGATGCATTTGAGATAGATGAGAGAAAAATGTGGCTGAAACACCTTCTGTGTCGACACTTCATAGGAATCAACTGAGCAGACACGCTTTGCTCGAATCAGACAACTATGTGATGGTGATAAGAAATTCCTTCACCACTTAAACTGTTTAATCTGGGTTATATAACATAACATGAAGCATGATTCAGCTGCTTCGTGACTCGTCTTTTCAGAATCTGATTTTGGTGAACAATGTGGGAGAAATGTGAGATTGAAATTCTGAAACAAAGACCAGTGACAGGCTTCATGAAGGCTTTCATAGATTAAGACTGCATGTTGATGTCACAGTGAAGAGAGCTGTCAGTCATCTGTTGAACAGCCTAAATGAAACGACTGTCTGTCTTTATCTAAGTCCTCCATCCACCTGCCTTATTGCAATAGCAGAGGTGAAGGTATACATGGTTATCCCACTGTGATATTTGTATCTGATAGTGTCATTTAAATTCTCTCTTTGACAAATTCTTATTCTTATTCTTTATTATTAAATATATTAAATTATAACATCACAGTGCATGAGTCCATACGTAAGCACAGAGCTCAGAGGAGTGTTGCAGTAGCCACTGACTGATGCTGTTCCCCTCATTCCTCCCAGGCACCAAAAGAATCCCGTTTTTTCTGGAGGTCTGCCAACTTCTAATTAACAGAGAAACTTTGTGTTTTTCCCCTCTGACTCTGACAAAGCATCATGTGCAGTTCTTGTGTTTTCATGCAGAACCAATGAGCCAAACACAGCTTAATCAGTGAGTAACACGGGCTAATATTACTGTACCTGTAGTGTTCTGCACAGAGCTGCGAGGTGGTCCCTTCTGATTACAGTATGCCCCAGTAGCTAATTTTGGATGGTTGGCTGAGGCAGGATCAAAACAACACGAGGCAGAGCAGCAACACCGAGATAGCTTCAATCAAAATGATCAGCCGTGTGGATCAAAATGTTTAATCCGACCATTCTTCCCTGCTATAAGCAGTGTGAAAAAATCTTTTGTTTCTCCAGTCATCCTGCGTTTATTTGGCACCTCCTTCACACCTGGTAACTCCAAAATATGCTGTCAGATGTAAATAAAAAACGTAACATTATTCAGAGTTAACTTTTTTTTTTCTCTCTCTGTTGTTTGCTAAGCAGTTTTCTTCCTCAGCACCATGGCAATAAGATTATTTCTTAAGCGCGAGCAGCGACTTTCAAGGACATGGCCGCTTTCTGTTTGGCAAGCCCCAGGATGTACCTTGGATCGAATAAAAGCATCTCCAAACCATTGTTGACGCCAAGATGCCGCGATGAATCACCAGATGGGTAGAAGAGGTTTATTAAGTATTATTCTAATCTCAGGGTAGGGTGGACTGTAAACACATTTATAACTGTTTAAGCTGAACTGAGCAGAAAAGCATCTCAGAGTGAACAACATGAGACTGCAGTGGACACAGGCTCACCAGAACTGGACAAGTGAAGTCTGAAAACAGTTCACCATCTTCTAATGGATACTTCCAGCAGGATAATGCTCCATGTCACAAAGCTAAAGTCTCAAACTGGTTCCATCAACGTGACAGTGAGTTCAGTGAACTTCAGTGGCCTCCCCCAGTCTCCAGACCTGAATCCAGTAGAACACCTTTAGGATGTTGTAGAACAGGAGTTTGGCAGCTTGGTTGTGCAGCTGACATCATGTCAACATGGAGCAGAATCTCAAAGGAAGGTTTCTGAGGCCCTTTTAAGGGCAAAGGAAGGGACTACCCAGTATTTGCATAGTGTTCCTAATAAAGGGCTTGATGAATGTAGGTTCCATTTAACCATTCCAGTCCAGGTCCTCTGACTGTAGCTCTACTGGTTTTCTTTGGGAAGATTCTGGGGCAGTTTTGGTCTCTGTCTTTGGTCTATTCTTCTTTTGCAGCAGACGCGGAACACAACTAGTTCCACAGCTAATAAATGTGTTAAATGGCCCAAAGCTTGTCATGGAGCTCCTAATGGTTTGCTGTTAATGCCATTTTATTGTTACAGACTATTAACGGCCCAATAAAAGTCTCAGGAAAAGACTCTGCAGTTAAAAATAATTGTATGAATCAGTGCCAAATTAGATTCATTACAAACCATCTATTTTGCATCACTGACACTTTACCTTTTGCCCATACCAAAATGATTACATAGCATAAGTGAATACAATGTCGCGATAACCTAAGTAGTTATATTCTCATAAGTGGAAGTATGACTCAAGCTGTTTCTGTTAATCAACCGCACATACTGAGAAGACTTAAATTAACTATTTTAACTCACTCAAGCATCAATTTTCTTGTTGAATAGGGTTTAAATAATGAGCAGCACCAGCTCATATTGCTCTCATTCCCTCTGACTCTTTCTGCCAGTCTTACTGTCTCCCCTACACACATATTATCACTTGAAGCAAGCCTGGTGAAAGCTCTTCCGTGGAGGTTATAATAGGCAGAGGGGAGGGCTGGCAGTGGGCTTTGAGTCGGATAACGTGGGAGGGCTACATGCGTCAGAAAGTGGATGAGTGAGGGAGGGAGAGGTAGTCAGATCCCCACTATCTACCAGTGCTGGTTTGACAATGTTCTCCTGTGAGTTTCCTCCCTGATCAGACAGAGATGGGTGACAGGTGTGGTGTAAGGCAGAGGAAACTCGGCGCTAAAGCACAGCATTGTATGGATGTACTCTCCTCAAGCTGCTGCTCTATCCAAATAGACTAGTGCACACACTCTTTCTTAGGCAGAGGAAGAGTCAGAGTCATATTATGAATGATTTATTGGAAGAGTGAATGCATGCCTCCATCAGATAATTCACTTTTGAGCACCTTTTCTATAACCTATTATGTTTGGGATCACTGACTGTAAAGGCTCTGTTACACTGTGCGCCTTCGGGTCTGCGACAAAAGCTGATATAATTGTGCTTAATCCAAATTAGTGGTACCAGACCTCACTGAGAGACATGTCCACTTTAGTGACCCCTGCAGCAAGTTCAGAACCAAATTCTCCCTGTGTGGCTGCTGCTGTGATCCAGGCCTGCAAACAAACGAGTGGGACTGATGTAGCAAAGAAGAAAACCTTGTTTTCCTGCATTTTTCATGAGAGCAGCACATGTGTGATGACGTGTCTCTACTCCTACATTTACGATTCACCATGTAAATATCACGCAACCTGACAGGCTCACATGGATGTGGTACTGACTCAGACTGCCGCCAAGCTTTTATGAAACCCATCTTGCACAGTGTGAGATGCAGTAAGCTAATGTAATTGTTGTACAGTTTCGAGGCACCGTTAGTCCCTGAGGAAAGTTTCAGCACGTTCATCACTGCTTCTAAGATAACAGGCTGTTTTCAGTCACCACTGGCTTCCAACCACAAACAGGACACCTTGAGCTAACAGAATCAGTTCTGACCCTTCACATGCTGCCTGTGAGCTGCTGCTGTTGCTCCCTTCTGGGAGATGATACCAATTCCTGACCAGCAAATCCACCTGATTCTTAGCTACTGCAGGAAGAAATCAGCTAAATGTATGTGAACACACTAAATGTGCTCATTTTTATAAAGTCTGAAAAATCCTTTCACTCGTAGAGATATCAAATGGTTGCATGCACCTCCAGCCGATCAGTGAGAAATGACTCTACTTCCATGGGGTAGGACTCATTCTTCATCTTTACAGCCCAGTGAGGGCTGAAACTTCATTGTGATTGGCCAGTGAGCCCAGTCTGGTATAAACATTAAAGTTTTTTTTTTTTTTTTGACAGACCAGTCCATTGATACAGTGGACCGTTTTTATTGTTGCCCACGCACATCATGGTATCATCCACCATTTTGCCACAAGAAACTGTATAGCTTACATTTCAGTGCATTTCATCAGGAACATGAGTTGCACAGCTCAACAAAACAGGGTATCACCTGTAAATATTAATGGTTCAAATAAAAATTCTTTTTACAAAATCTATCCCAGTTTGGAAAATATATAGATGAGTGTTTCATGCCATTTATGAAATATTTGTGTCCTTGAAAACACTGACCTCTTGACTAGAATTTAAAATGAATTTGGATTTGAACAGTGCTGGTGTGTACATCATGTGTTTGTAATGATGCAACAACTTGAAAGGTGGAAACTGCTGTGTTTAAAAAATGATCTGTGATCTGGATGGTGTCTCATGGAGCCACGATATGTGTCCGGTTCACTCTCATGTCCACGCCCTGGTTTGAATCTGACATCTCCCACCATGGTCGTCATGTAGCCACAGTCCTTCTCAACAGCCACCGGTCATGCTCCAACGTCTCGTGGACTTTGCTCCATGAGATTTTGAACTTGGGTTCAATCAGATTGTCTGTGCTGTGGTTAACTCTCTTCGATAAGGTCACCATCTGAGAGAAACAAATGGTGGGTCTGGATGTTCTTCTCCATTTGTTTATCCAGCTCAGTTTCATGTTTACCTGCGTAAACACGGTCCGTACTTACCACTGTACCGCTGCATCCGACGTGTCTGTGCGTCTGAGTTGCTGGATCAGTCTCACTTGAAGCAGACTGTACTCTTACAGATTGCTGAGCTGCCGTGATCAGGGTCATGTCTTGTGGTTCGCAGTCAGAGGCTGCAGCTGCAGGAGGGTGTTGGAGAGCAGGAGAACGTGCAGCATCTCCTGTCTGTGATGTTTCTCAGAGTGGATTTCATTCACTCTCTGAGGCTGTTTAGACTCTGTGGGAGTAAAATTGTTGGCACGGCATTTGGTGTTAGTCTTCGCTTATAGCAACGAGCACCTGGTGGTCAACTAAAAGCATCAAATGCATCAGGTCACCTTAGTGCCGTTAACTCAGGATTTTTTAAATGAGGAAAATACTTCAGGTGTTCCTAATAACATATTTTAGCAGGAGGTAATTACCGCATATTAGGGCCTACAAGCATTATGATGGCTGTCATGTACTGGTCTGGGTAATATAATGTCTAATATGTAATATTGGATTTTGTTTTGATTTAACTACCACCAGATGTGCATTTGCAGCCACTCTGGTTGTTGATATGTCTATAGATGAATTCCAGATAACTCTGACTTGCAATTCCAAGTCAGACAAGTTTCTTTCAACTCAGCTGCTCATAATTGCGGTTTAAATGATATTACTTAAATGTTGCACTGGTCTCAAGGGCCCTACACACCTATAGTCTACCCACACAGGTAATTTCCCTTATTTTGCCTGATTAGACCTCTTCTCAGAACTGTGTAGGTGTGTACAGACTGCGCTTGATTGATATCTCCACTACGCTCCTGTTACAGCTTGCACAGTAATCATTCTTATTTCATTTTATTTCAGTGAAATTGATTATTATCTACAGATTTATTCCAAATTTGAGATACTTAGGAAATGTTTATTGCTCCAGACAGACATTGTGCAATTTCATCCAAATTCAGAAGCCAGGTAGCCCGGTGTTTTGTATACTGATATTTTACATTAGAAAAACAAACATTTTGAAAGAAGCATAATGCCTCCTGATTTTTGTTTTTAACATAAGGAAACATTTTTAAGCAATGTATTGGCAAAGTTGGAAGGAGGCAAAGGAAGAACAAGGTCCAGGTGACACAACTTATGTCACAACTCATGAATCTGGTGACTTTAGACTCAAAGATCAGTTAGACTTTTGTCTTTTGATATGGAATTACTTGATTGTGCAGAAGCTGCATGAAAAGGAGGGAAATGTACGTTTGGCAGAGCACACCAGCAATTTATCGTATTATGATATCGAAACATCTGAGCAAGCAGACGTAATTTTTATCTGATCCTGTTTAAACTTCTCAGGTGGCAAATGGAAGGTATGTTTTCGTTGTTCAGCGAGGCCACAAAGTGACAAATCATCTCTCACTGAAATGTTCAGCCTCTTTATGTCAGTTTCAGCTGTTAGAATCAAACTTTCACTCATATCAATCAATATCTTTAGTTGATAAACTTACTAGCTCTGAATCAGGATTTCCTGTAGAGAAAGTCACAACAGCTCTTTCATTTTTTAACTTAAAACAAGGTTAAAAGTTTAAGATAATTGGATTCAGTGAGAGATTCAACACTAGGTTCAGATTTGATTAAATGATATCAAACCCCAACCAAGTCCAAGAAATAATGACACGTCATTTTAAGTGTTATTACATGTAAATAAAAGATTACTTACAAATTTCAAAAAGCATTTATTATTCCTGTACATTTACACGACAAACTGGTATTCTTTTAAAAATGTAGAAGGGCATTACATTTGGTGAAGACCACACAGTGACTTGTTTAAGACTCAAAATGCAAAGTCTAGGTCTTGTAACTTGATACTTGGTCTTGATTTGAAACTTGTTGGTCCTGACTTCACACTTGTTGATTCTGAGTTTCTCTTGGCTTGGGACGTGTTGATTTTGACTTAAAACCTGACAACCTGGTCTTGATTTGGAACTTGCTGGTCTGGACTTGTGACTTGATTTGGTACTTGGGACATTGCCAAAACCTGAGACTTGGTGAAAACTTTCAAATCAGTGGCTTTGTCTCACCTCTGAAAATATGCTGTAAATCAGTGCAGATGAGGATTTATTGCTCTCCAGTATTTATCATCTTATAATTCCTGTTGAAAATGTGCAATATCAATTCATACAGACAATTACACTGCAGCTAATTTTCTCATTACTCCCACTACAAGTCTGCATTTGCATGGGCACGGTGGCATTTACAAATTTGGCTAATAACGTTTTGCTAACATTCATAAGAATCATTGCATGGTCCTTAAGCATGAGTGAAAAGTTCACACGTCAGCAGTATATTACATAACCACATTCTCTTTTCAAATCCTTATTTTTTTTTCCCACCTTCCTTTTCCTGCTTCTCAATGTTCCCTGCCACAGATTTCTTCAGATCATACTGTACTTTCACTCCACCAAAATCCCCATGCAGCCTCGGAGAAAATTGGCCCTCTCAGGGGCACCACACCGGGGACTTGTGATTATAATTTAATTTCAGCCACTGAGGGCCATTGCCTCAGTTAATCCCAGCGTACAGAAAGATCATTAGTGTTTGGAAGAAAAACGGGGGAGGGTGACTAAAAACCAGAGCCGTAATTGTGAGGAAAAAGGAGGGGGGAAACAGAGGAGGGAAAGGGGAACAAACTACTAATGAGACATGCTGAAAACAGGAGCACTGGCTGTTGTAGCTTCTTATAGAATCCTCAGTTTGGGGGTTTAGGGTCTTAGGGAACTGGCTGCAAAGGAAATGAGGCTGTGCGGAGGTAGAGTGTCCTGAAGTTCACCCTGTTCCTTGAGGAAATATTTAACAACAGAAGAGCCTGCATTCTGATTTAAGACAGTTATTTCGGGCTGTGTTAAATTTAGGACCCTAACGGTGAAGCAGCAGCAGCAGGATGTACATTGACGTCTGTGGATTTAAGTTTAATTAGAATCTGAGCACGTTTGAACCGTTGATAGTGGAAAACTTTAATTTGTCTTATCATTGTATTGGGCTTGTTCACACTGCTGAAATACAAACCACTCAACAACTTCATACAAAAACTCATACGTATGTGCATTTGATAGGGTGATGGTGACCAAGGCTCATCTACTGAACTGCTCCTGAAAGAGAAATTTTGGACTTGAGTGAAACATAAAATCAGAAATCCTTCATTTTTATTTACAAACTATTTACAACTCATGTGGAAAAAAAGAGACACTGAGACATTGGAATGCGCGTCCATACACCGTGGGTTTCTTGTGTGTCACTCTGGTCGCTCTAACATGGACACCAAAGTGAAGTGGGAACTGTCCTGTGGGTGCTCTGTGTCTGACGTGTTTGCCTTAAGGCTATCTCATTATGCTACACTTTCCAAGCATGAAGGAGTGTTAGCTATCAGATGTCAGTATCCAAGTGTTTATACCCCTGTGGTTAGAGTTGGTTCTGTGAGTGTGTGTGTGTGTGTGTGTGTGTGTGTGTGTGTGTGTGTGTGTGTGTGTGTGTGTGTGTGTGTGTGTGT
>JBBMJY010000014.1:1832532-1846928 GCA_037833715.1 Toxotes lorentzi
GTGTGTGTGTGTGTGTGTGTGTGTGTGTGTGTGTGTGTGTGTGTGTGTGTGTGTGTGTGTGTGTGTGTGTACAAAATAATCTTGACTCAAAGTGCTCTTACTAGCTTTTACCGATCTCACATTCTCTATTTGCGAAGCTGTTGTTGCTCAGCTACAATCAGTTGTACTGACTTATAGAAACCAGTATATAGCTAACCGGTCAAGCTCAATGCCTGAGTAAACTAATGGCTGAGGCCACAAATGAATTTTACTTCTCTTCTTTTCTGCATCATGACAGCAGCAGAAGGTGGAACCAAACACATGGATATTTCCATCCTTATCTTCCACAAAATACATGTATACTATATACTATAGTGCCATAGAACAAACATTTTCTGCAATCCAGGAATTCAGGTGACAGGGTCGAGGTTGGGGATGGATAGTTTGTCATACAAAGTACAGGACACCAGGGTCAGGACTGTGTCCAGTGTCCCACATGTTGTTCATCACATGCTGCGTTCACATTGTTTGGTTGAGATGAGGAAGATGCCCATGATAACAACCTGTGAGTGTCCATGTCGTCAAGATGTTTGTATGATTACAGAGTCACAAGTGTGAGGAATTAAAAGGCTGTGAGTTGACAATATAACACCTTAATCATACTGTGGACTTTGGCTGACTGGTTATATATGACTATTTATAGTAAAAAAAAAAAAAAAAGTAGAAAAGATGAAAACATCTACTTCCTGTTTTGTCCTGTCTTTATCCTACCAATACTCAGTGCTCTGGTATTTTATACATGAATACTTGTTGGTCTTGAGATTTATTTGGTTAACTAGACTCTACTATAGTTAATAACTAAGGCCAACATTCAAACAGTGATTTTTCATTGGCTGAATGAAATATTTGACAATGGGTCTGAAGGGGTTATCCAAAACATAACGTAACTGTAAAGCATGTTACCAGTGCATTTATTTATTTATTTTTTTAAATCATGGGTGATGTACAAAAATAACCTTCGGGTATATTCTGGTCATTATAATCAGTGAAGTGGCAGTTGTCAGACTGACTAACACTAATCTTGTGATGTGTAATTGTGCTGATTTGCATAAAGGATTAAAGGAATATACAATATGATGTTTTCTGAAATGTGTTCTAAATGAAGCTGTAACGGTGAGACAGGTGCTCAGAGTATCAGTACTAATGAACAATTAGACAGGGACTTTAACAAGATGCCTCAGCCCTCAGTGAAGTCATCTTTAATGGGGTGGAACAGATGCCTCGCGGGTAAATGGGTGGCTCACGGAGTTGGCCTTTAGCACGATATTAATAAGCTTTGGTTGAGATAGAAGGGGCTGTTTTCTCTCTGCATCACACCTTGAAGTGTGTTGATTAAAATACCAACAGTAAGAGACGATAACTTTCATTTTAATTTTTTGGCACAGACTTTCCAGTATCCATTGTGATTCTGAAAATCACGTAAGCAAATGTTCTGCCTCTCATGTGAGGCCTTGAAACATACAATTCATTATGTTCAAAGCTTCTACGCTTTGCACTTAAAACATCACTGAAGTGTCACATTAACCTCAATAAAGACTGTGTACCGTCATCTGCAGCTGACTGGTGACACCGATAAGAATTTTTAAGGTGCAGCCAGGCCGAGCTTGACTGACGGTGGAACTATTCACAATCAGGCTACAACCAAAACACTTCCACAAGCATCAAAACACTACAACACATGCTGTAGTTGTTGGTTCCTCTCATAATATCAATAATTACAAAGCATGATTAATGTAGGCATCACTTTAATGTTGCATCTGGTGAATGTTTCAGCTAGCTTACATACTGCTGGGTGGTCTAATCTATAATTATACACTATCATTTAGTTGTTTTGAATCTAACTAGATTCTTTCATTTAATTTCTCTCATTCAATCGACTTCAATCTTCGCGGGTGTATTTCTGAGGACCTAATAGAGTGCAGTGTCGAACGTGGAGTTTTTTTTTTTTTTTTTACACTTTTCTACATGTTCCTTACTTGACGTGAAGAAGAAGGCGGAAGTGAACTATGAGGGCAGTGCAGCACCCGGACAATTAACAGCAGCCACATGCCAGGGTTTCATGAAAGGTGGAACTCAACTGCAATGGCACTTTCAACACCATCGCCCAGGCATGAGCGAATCAGCCAACTCCAGCAGTGAGAAGGGACAATGAGTCAAGTTAAGGCGAACAAGGTGCAAGAGGTGCAAGAGGTGTAAATGTGCTCTGCTGGCTCCAAAGCTAACCTAAGGTTTTCACTTTAGACTTCTTTCTAATTAAAGATTTCAAAAAAGATTTTTATTTCATGGCATGGCATGGTTTGCTATTGCCACTTATGGGTAGAGGAACAAGCAGAACATTGATATATTGTCACCTCATATTGTTAATTTGCACCCATTCATGTCTTTCTATTTACTTTGTATTGTTTTCAATCGCCCCACCACCATTAACTCCATTCAACTCAAAGGAACACGAGTGTGAAGTTCTTTAAATTTCCCACACATACTGGAAGCGTCCAGCTATTTCCATGAAAACTGAAGCTTACACTGATTGTTTCATCACACTGCATCAGCTGAAACACCTCCAGCGTTGAACAGCCTCTGAGGGTGTGGAGGTCTGCAGAGCTGTGACTTAATTCAGGAGACTGGAGTTTGCGTCTTGTCACTATCCAGCAGTTGATGCTTAAATCGTAACCACAGTATTTTCCTAACCTTAACTAAGGTAAGGTATACACCTTTCATCCACAGACATTGTAGAAAGAAATCATTTCCAACCTGTAGGAGTAGGACTTTTACAAAAATCAGTTCTTCAGTATTTTTTTCAGAATCGTCCAGTATCAGCATTCTGATGGACATTATACAACTGTACTCACACTCTGAGTAGTAAATAAGCTTGTGTAATATGTTTTGAAATTGGTAGAAACTCCCTTTAAATTACTATTACAACAGTAAATATCAAGACAAACTGCAGTGCAATCAGAGTTTGATGTAACTGCATGTGTTTGATATGTTTATTGTATTATGCAACGCCATAACTGCATCTACAAACCATCTGCTCCATATTTTTGAATGAGTGTTCACCAACAACCTTTTATAACTCTTAAGTGTTCATTTTCTTTTTTGTTTTCTGTTTTCTTTCTCATTATGATTCACACATGTGAGGACGTGAAAATGCATTCTCCCACCGAACGAAGCAGCAAGGACAACATGATGAAAATTACAGCACAGTACTCTGTACTTCAACTATGCCACAAATCCACAGAGTAACAGGCGGAATAATGCCCTTCCTGAACTCCCATTGTGGATCTAATTTCACAGCAGAATATGGCAGCGCCATTAAAGAAGAAAATCATGAAAATACGACACACACACAGACACAGACACACACACATACACTCACTCCCATCACACACAAGGGTATTACGTGGTGAACTCTCGTGGGAAGGGAGGCAGTTCCACCTCAGGGAGCTGTGAAGGCCGACTCTTTGCAGAGTTGACTCTGAAGCAGAGCTACAGAGGCCAGGTGCATACAGATGACTGGGTGTTTGTATAGGTGTGTGCTGGAGAGAGAGGACGGCTGCTGTATACAGTATGTATGTTGGGCCAAAGGGCAGATCATGCTACTGGAGGGGGCCTGGAGAACAGATGGTGTTTTCAGCTGGGACTGGGATTGTGAACAAGGGAGGCGAAAAGAACTGCAGGATTCAGAGAAGGCAGAGAGATGTAGAAAACAGCTGGAGACTGATAAGACATGTTATCAAAAATCACAATGCACAACCCTACTTCTGTTCAAGTTCAGAATGTAGAGTCCAGGTTTAGACATATGCTGTGCTGCTGTTGATGTTGTTGACGTCCAGTAGCAGGGCGAACTCAGACTTTATTCATTTGAACACCTTGTTTTCATTTTCCTCAGATGCATATTACACTGCACTCATTTCTGATAGCATGTCTTATCAGTCTCACAGCTGTTCTCTGCAGGCTGCAGTCCTTTTTGTCTCACAATCCAAAACTGAAAACAGCATCTGCTCCCAAGGCCTTCCCATAACATGTCCTGCCCTTTACCCCAACGTACATACCATATATAATTAATAAGTAATAAATCAGCATATAAATACATCTCTATATAAATAAATTATAGTACATAAATAAATCTCTTGTCAGTTCTCAGTTTGACCAAATTATAACAAATTACACTTTTTTTCCCCCATGTGGTAAAGAACTGTTCTTCTATAAAATTCTACAAAGGATCTTTCAAAGACCATTTCATTGCTTTTTTGTTCTTTCCCTGTATTTGCTGTCCATGTATTCATGTCTTATTGGATTCATATGACATGTATTATTACTACTGCTCAAGAGTCAGTACAGGTGTATGAACTAATATCCACCTTACGAACACATACACTCACCCACACTGTGCAAGTGTACACATTACTTGCCCCCATTTTCTGCTCTTATTGGGTTTTTTTTGTTGTTTTTTCATTGGTTTGCCTTCACTTTTATGTAGCCATATTATTATTTGTCAGTTTTGTGTTCTTTTAAATTGTATGTATTTAAATGGACACTTCAGATCAAGCCACTGGTTTTTCAGCCTGTCCCTGTGCTGTACATTACTGTTACCTATGTTTTTTTTAATTGTTCAAAAATTAATAAAACTAAAACTAAACAAGATGTTTATTCAAAGCACCTGATTGAAAAAGCAGTTACAAAAAACCGTACATTATAACAATAACTATAATCTAAACAGCATAAATGATGTAATGATTGTTGTTATGTAATGATCTGATTTTTAACTACTACTGATTTTTTACTAACTCTGAGTTCTGCGTAGACTGATCCACACCCCACCCCAAAGCCCTGTCCCATAATCCTGAACCAGTTGATTTCCAATATATCAAACTGGATGTGTATAGATACACAATATAGTGATTTACAGTCTTGTATAAATACTTTTACATGAAAACTAAATAAATAGTACTTACTTAAAAATATTAAGTAATATTCATTTCAAAATGTTCATTTCATTTCTCTTTGTTTTGTTTTGTTCAGGAATACACACTAACCAAAGCCACAGCGTGATAAACATGATGATATCATGTCAGTGACATGGTAACATGTCTTTGGGTCTTGCCACAATACCTGATCTTGAAGATGAACCGTATATGAAAAGCCTTTTGTGAGTCCTCCATAATTTTAGCTCTTATTGTTTCCTCACATTGTGCATATCAGTTCACCCACACTGGCCTGTAACACTGGAGGCCATGTATATAATATCCCAACACAGGAATACTGTACACAGAGCACAGGCAGAGGGAGAAACAGAAGCTCCAGCCTTAGGGACCTGTAAGCAGGTTTATCTGGCTGTGGTTAGAACTATGCAGTGATGATAGAACAGTGTTGTATGTACAGACTTTTCTTACAGACTTTTTAATTGAAATTTTCAAAAATGAAAGCATGGTAATTGTAGCTTGTTAAAGGTAAATACTGGATCATTGCATTTCTGTCATTTGGTTTAAAGGGACTTCATGCACAGTTGTCACTGAGAGAAACCAATGGGTTCTTAAACTCTGGGGAGAACGTGGAACCGTTGTCTTGTGATCTCTCAATCATCCTCCTCTTAACCTCTGACTGATGCTCAATGCATTGACTTGGAAGGCAGTGCATGATGAGTCATCCTGGATCTTGTGCATTAAAAAGCCCTACCAGCAGATGCCATTAGTCATATCACTGGCTGTCTGACAAGTCAATTTTCTCTGTAGTGCTCTGCATGCTTTTTTATTTATTTTTTTTAAATTGACAAAAGAGGTTTCATCTATCTCAAAACCTTTTTTCATCCTCAGCTTACCTCTAAACTCCCGCTGACTCTGAAATGAGGATTTGCAAACATTTGACAATGGTGAACTCTGAAGGTGTGCTCAGGAAAAAGTTTCACCCACAGGCTGAACAACAGGTTTTTAACAGTAATTTGTTAATTGCTGAATTAGAAGGAGCTAAATTATCCCCGGGGTTAATTTAATTAGTTCTTAGAGGCCTGAGGAGAAGAGAGGAGAGGCAGACACATTATCCTCTGAAAGTGGTCTTCAGCTGCTTTGGCACGAGTTTGCTCTTCTTCTTCTTCTATGGAGCAACAGTTCAGTTGATTTTAGATTTAAGATTTAATGCAGAAATTCTTTATTCATAAAAAACATAATGAGAAAAATCTGAAGGGGAACCACATCCCTTTTGCCTCTTTTCTCTACTACAACAAATTTCATTCAAAAAATGGGCCGTTTTGTTGAAGATTAGTCTAACTAGCTTATCTCTCATTTACACCCTGGGTAAAACAAAAGTCTTGAAAGTAAAAGTAAATTGATATGATCCACTCTTCAGTTACAGCAAATCTATACTCTAAGTCTTAACTTTCAGGATCAGCCCACATTGTTTGCTGGACCAGACTTGGGTCTGCACCATCCACTGCATGAGAGTCAATAGCTAACAAGATGTGCATTTGCCATAAATAAATAAACAAACAAATACAAATGTGGGTCTGCAGCTAAAGAGACAGATATTTCTTAATACTGTGAATGTTGAACTTACATTTGTCTGGTCAGACAAATTCGGCACTACAGTTAATCTCACATCCAATCTGCACTAAGGCAACTAAAACACACTGACCTAAAAACAAAAAAAAAACACTATATGTATACATTACTATTGCACTATTGTCTTTGAGGTATTTTTAAATAATAAATAAACAAATTAATTCATTATTGGTGAATACTATACATATTCACCATACATACAATGGAGTAGCTACATATATAGAAATATAACAGCAGTCAACAGTTTTCATCCACATCACACCTCCTGTCTTTTCTTTCAATCAACCAGCAAAGAATCTTGTTGCATCCCTATGATGTCCAGACATCCAGTCCAGCATTGTGTCCAAGAGGGGACATCCACCTTTCCTCCTCCATGAGGAAAAGAATTCCTCAATGTGTCTGAGGAATGGAGAGTGGAAGGAAGGTTCTCTATAAACGTGTTCCAGGAGATCCACGCAGCCGGTGCAGACCCACCACTCAGAACACAGACCACAGTCTATTCTCTGGCTGTAAAAAGTGTTAAGCTTCTCACTGTGTATTTGTAAGCTGGGCTTTCCATGTTAGCGGAGATTAAGTGTCCTGATGCACGCTGCACTCCACTCACCATCCACTGCACAGCGGGGCCACTAAACACTCAATATGTGGACTGCACTGCAAAAACGACCCCATGCTGAGGGATGAGTGTGTCTGTGTGTGTGTGTGTGTGTGTGTGTGTGGTTGCGTGTGTGAAGGAGGAGCATGTCAATTGATATTTGGAGACGGATGGAGGTTTAGTTGGTGACTGTGTGAGTATTTTTATTAACTTCTTAAGCATTCTGCTCTGCTTGACACGCGCTCAACCTCGCCATCAAAAGAGAGCTGGCTTCTGCCATTGCAGAAGTTTTTATTGATCCAGGGTTAAGCGGGATAAACACATTGATTTAAGTCATGTTCTGTGTGTAAGCTTGAATTGTGCTCAGCTTGTATTGCCTTTGACCTGCACATGCAGTGTCAATTTTCACTCATACAGATGAAGCTGGCTGCTCCAGAGAATGATTGAAATTTCCACATTGAGGTGGCTGCTATAAATCTCAGTGTTACCCAGTTTTTCAATCTTTTCACTCGTAAAGTGACTTAAATTCACGGAATAATGAACAATGAATGAAGTTAAGGATAACCATGCTTTATTCTGACTAGTATCCAAGGCCAGATTACTGACTGTGCAATGTGGGCAACTCTCCTAGGAACCCACCGCCAAGTCCCTGGGTGCCCCAGAAGCCCAGCCCAGTACCAGACAATTTCACATGGCATGATTTATACCCAGAGTCCAGTGCATTAAGCAGCGTGTCCTTCACGTAACAAAGCCAGCTCTCCAGACTGCGACCGTTTTGGTCGTTGCACGCAACTAAAAATGCTTCTGCTTGACTAAAAGTAATGTGATGCTCATTTGCTGCACAACTGTGAAGTAATTACCTCATGAAAACCTCACAAAAGCCTGTGTGGATGTGTGTGTTTCATTATGATGCATTAGCTATGCTGAGCTTCAAGCCTCTGCGAGTTGATTTTGATAGCACACTGAAATGAACTTAAACCAACGAGACCCTGGAAGTCAGGGAAAATGTATTTAAAAATTAAAGCTTCTCCTGCATAAATTGTGAAATGGTATATAATAATGTAAAGCACGTAGGTTTGACTCGGCTGATTGTGTGAAAGCAGTGGTACGGTCCTTTAAGGACAACCCTCAGAAGTGAAAACGCCATTTATCTGCCGTCAGTCAGCTCTGTTCATCCTCTCTCTGTCTCTCCTGCTTAGTAAATGAAAAGAAAAGAAAAAAAAAATCAAAGGACAGTCCGTGACACTTTGTGAAATGTGATAGCTGCTCCTGTCAGGCTCAGATGCTAACTCTTGTGACCCAGAGTGACCTGCAGTAGCAGCTTGTCACAATTGTGCCTTTCTCCTTTATCCCAGATTATCAAGACCTTTAGTGTTGTGAGGTTATAAACAGATAATCTGCTTGCACTCTTTAATCAGATGAAATGTGGGGGTATTAAGGTAGGTGTGCCAGCTTAAACAACTTAAATGTGTGTTGCTCAATGTCACCTTGTGTTCTCAGCTGAAAGTGAAAGCTCTGTCAGCCTCGAAATGAAGAGAGAGCAAAATCTTAGTCAGACGTGGTGGATTAAGGTCATCTCTACACACAAAAATCTGATTGTCTCACAGCATCCAAAATCCTTTGAGTGAGTGTTCATTTCAAGCCACCAAATGTGTCCTACAATCACCAAATGAGTGAGTGGGTGGGTGGGAAGAGTTTTCTGATACGTGTTCACAGAAGCCCACCTCTCCTGCAGAGCTGCCCACAAAGAAAACTTATTTATGGAGCACACACTTTTTCATCGCGACATGCAGCTCTATCCACGAGGCAGTGAGAGTATATACCAAACTCTACCCCCTCCTCTGGTAAAGTTTAACACCCTGATTTAATGGGTGAAATCAAGGTTAAAGCACATGGAGCTGGATTTAAATGTAGTACCAGTGATTATCCCTCTAAATGGTTAATTCAGCGTTTTCTTCTTGTGCTTTGATAAACTCTGTAGTAACAACTGGATTGCAGCTGGTAAAGCACTTCTGTGTAACAGGTGCAGACACTGAATTTGTCAAAAGCAAACAAAGCGCTATGGGAGTGTAAGCAACATTGTAAAGTGGCTCTATTGTTCTTGACCATATGTTGGCAAATGTGCCATGTAGTACAGCGCCTGCACTGTTCTATGTCTGCTTGTCTTTTTTTTTTACATCAATATTAAGTCTGTAAGCTTCCCAACCTTAAAACTTGTTAACTGGGGGAGGAAATCGTTCCTGTCCAGTTTTTTTTTTTTTTTTTAGAGAAACACACAGATGTCCCTGAGGTCAGGAAAAATCATTATGCCCTCTTGTATTTTGAGCCACATCCTACACCACATTTATTGACAGACAGGTCCCAGAACAACAAAACCTTATTAATCGGTATAGGTTAAGCAGACAATAGACAAGGACCATGGACAGAGAATCAATTACATGTGGAAAATAATGTGGATGTTGGGCTTTTGCTGAAGAATACTAGTAGGAGATGTATTTTATAGTGCTGTATGTCAATAATTTGGGTGCTGTGTAGTAAAGAGATTCTGCTGCTCCTAGAACCCAAACATCACTCTCCTCTGAAAAGCCACTCTCCTTCAATTTAAATGTGCTGCTATGCACTGGGAACACATTGCTTTTAAAGGGAGTGAGAGGAGCTGATGTGTTTAGCTGTGATTGTTTCCAGCTCTTTGTTCACCCACTGATATTCCTTCTAATCCTGTTAGGACTGAAGCCAGGAACGCAGGAGGAAGGACCCAAATGCAAACACAACAGCAGGCTGATGCAGAGAAGATACTTTTACAACAATAAGCTGGTGCACAGGCTGATGGGTGGAGAAACTACACGGAGGTAAGAACCAAACTCAAGGAATTCAAAAGTGAGCAGAAAAACCACAGGGAAACAGTCTGGAACAAGAACAGGAAACTAAACAGAAACACGGGGAAACACGGGGGAATTGAACAGACAAACTGATGAAGACTGAGGGGAATACAGAAACCTAAACACACAAGGGAGGCAGGGGGGTAATTGGGAACAGGTGAAACACATCGGGGCGGGGCAGACAAACACAAAGACGGGAAGGAAAACCATAAAACTGACGCACAAGAAATCGAATTTCAAAATTAAACAGCAAATAATAACACGGAGTCCGAGCAAACAAAGAAACCAAACAACAACGAGTCCAAACAGAGAGTTAGACAAGGGTCAGATCATGACAAATCCAGCCTGTTCATCCAACTGTGCCAACATGTTCGGCTCTGCTGCAGCAGCTCCACCGGTCACAAACTTTACCAAAAACTCAGTGAGTCTGCTTGAGCATTCAGAGTTTGTGCTGTGGAGGAGGTGAAAGTCTATTTTGGACTTGGACTTTAATTTATTTGGGACCAATTAGCAATGAGAACTACAGCCTCTTTAACCTGCTGCTCTCCCAGAGACACACAGAATATTAAGAGCCTTAGCGGTTGGCTGGCAGAGGCTGGGGAAAAACACTGAAAACTCAGTGTTTCAAAACCCTGTCACCATCCCAACCCAACCCAGCCAGAGCAGGTTTGGACTCAGGGTCCTATTTGCTTTATTGCTTTTCACAAACCAAAAGCATCAAATACCCTGCAATGTTAAAAACGTCCAATCACCAATTTTCCACTGCTGGAGGGGAAATCAGGAGGTTCATGGGTTGAATCAGATGTGGACTAAGCTGATGACTGTCTTCTCTATCTCCTCATACAAACACAATCAGCCTGTTAATATCCAAACTGTCCAACCATTAAAAAAAATGAAATCATGCTTTAGTTGATATTGTAAGAAAGGGAAGAGAAATGAAAATGGAAGGAAGACGATGGCCGTGAAAAACCCCTCAGCAGGCTGTATCCAAGCGTGCTGGAGTTACATACATTCTCTGCAGTGCAAACTATTTACCATTATACAGTGTTGCAACAGCTGATGTTTGACATAGTAAAGATCCTGCCAGTTAGCTGACTCCAGAGCAGGACACCTCCCACAGCCTTAGACAATCATTCTCCAATTTGTGAAACTAATGGTGGAAGTAAAATGTCACCACAGATTTAACAAGTGACTTGAGCCTGTTTTTTATTTACTCACATTTTATTTTTCAAATCAGCACCATTAACAGTAGGCCTGAGTAATGTTCTTGCTACATCTGACCACAAACACAGTAGATGTTGGAATCAAGGCTTCAGAATAGCAAACCGTTTGAAAGTGTATTGATTTCTCAGCCATATCCTCACAGCGTGATTGGAGAAATGATTGGAGCACAGCGAAGCAGGAGAATTTATCCAAACACAGACGCCCCTCTTTGCTGCCCGGTCCTCTTAAACTCTAATCAAAAGGCTAAAAAAAAAAAGGTAAGCCATTGGTTTTAATTCTGAAGCTGGGCTTTTTATTTAAAACTGAAGTGGCTGGAAAAACACGTCCCATTCAGAACAGATAAGAAATTACAGTTAAATTTAAATGAAATGCACATTCCCATTTTAATTACTGACAAGTGATAAAATATTCACATCAAATGATGGAGCCATTTTTGTGCAGATGAAACAATTCCCATTAGTGGCACTAAGCTGATAAGTATTGCCGGTAAGGTGGATATTTTTACACAGCACCATCATTTGCTGATGGATAGATGAGTTTCTTTTTTTTTCTGTATCAGGTAATCTCCTTCTGACGGACACAGTGGATTTGCATGATTGAAGTTTGAGCATGGTAACTATCACGAAGTGTTTAATTAAAGGGCTCAGTTTTAACTGGGTCAAGAGAATTGTTTTAATCAATTATTAGCCATCAGTCACCCTCAGAGATCACCTGCTCTCTGGACAGTTTGATGTAGCAAACGCTTTCAAAACGTCCGCTCGGATGTGTAAAAGCGGCTGTATGACAATTATCGGAGAAAGAGGAGAGCTGATGGAAAGCTCTTTATTTCCCTCTCCGGTGTCATTCCCCATTTTGAAAGTCATTTATAAAGAAATTAGTCTTTATGTAATGCTCTTCAATCCAGTGAGTCATCTCTCCTGATTATATATAATAATGCAAAATCAAAAAAAAAAAAAGGAAAAAAGAACAGTGAGTAAGAAAAATAAACTTTAATGCAGTGATACTTCACTATTGTCATTCCATTAGTCAGAGGAATCAATGACTGTAGTTACCTACCATCCTTCAGAAAGCACCATTTGTTTAATTCAATACTGTCTGTCAAACTGTAAGAAAAGTTTTTATTATTATTATTATTATTATTATTATTAAATGGAGAGCTCATTGTGAAGCCACCCTCTTTTTGTAAAGCAGCATTATGACAGAATACCGAGCCCGTGGTCATTCCAGTCACGTAGGAAACACAAGCAGTACATTTTCTCATTGAGGCTCCAAACCATAACAAACTCAATGTCCTCAAAGAACAATCCTGAATGATTCTGGGGACCCTGACCTACTTCCAACATACCCTCACCAAGGGATACGTTACCAGTTAGCCAGTTTACCTTAAAGGACCGGTGTGTTGGATTTAATGATATCCAGTGGTGAGGGTGTAGACTGCAACCAGCTGGATGTCCCTCCCCTTGCACCTCTGCTCCCAAGCATGTAGGAGAACCTACACCCACCTACAGTCCTGTCTAGACCCGGCGTTTGGTTTGTCCATTCAGAGAACACAGCAGTGCAACATGGCGGGCTCTGTGGAAGAGGCCCCCGTTGCCTACATAGATATTAATGGGTTAATTCTTAGCTAGAAAAAAACACTAAGGATTCTTAGTGTCAGGTGATTCTACGCTAAAAAAAACATAATCATGAATATTAATTATTCCATTTCATGTTAGCAGACTTAGGATAGATACTGCTGTGTGACTGACATTATGGCATCAGAGGCCAGTGAATAGCTGTCTGTTTACAGCTGCAGCGTGACTGTCACTACAAAAGAAAAACGAAGCTCTGGCTGAATAATAATGAGACCTGGCCACCTTTGAACACATATATTGTGAATTAATCATAATTAGCCCAAATCAAATCTTTCAACATGTTGCGTTTTCTCTCTCCTCCTCCTCCTCCTCTCCGTGCAGCTCATCTCGCTCTCTGCCTTCCATTCTCCATCTGTTTCTGAGAAGGCAAAGTCATTGAAGAAAAATAAAATCATTTGGCTGTCCTTAATGTGTTTTGATTTTCCCATTAGCAACCCAGTCATTCTTCCTCACATAGGCATGAGCATAATTAGTGTCTTTCATCTGCATAAATTTGGCCTCTGAACCACAAGAATATCGATCAGGCTTGCAGGCGCAGCCGTACCTGCAAATGATGCAGTCTACAGTGGCAGCCTGTTTGCTGTGAAACCAGCATGTTTTTTTTTTTTTTTTTTTTGTCTTTTTCCCCTTTTGTTCATCACAAACACATTAACGGTGTTTGTGACTGGCTGCGGCTTCGACCCTCGCATATTTGCTTTCTGCCTTTTCTGATACTTTATTTGATCCACTCTCTTCTGCAAGTGGCACATTTAAACCTGAGATGTCATTTTACAGCAGCGGCACAGTTTTCATCATCCTCTTAGTATTCATGCTTCTACATTAGCCTGCATGGGATAATTGGTATCACCAAAAATCTCCCTGCTATCTCCTGACTCACTCAAGACTGGGCATTTTAGATGTGAGGATGAGGATGAGGATGAATCCTGTTACACAGCCTGTATCTGTACATGTATGGGAAAGAGAGGAGCCCAGATCAAAGGTAAAACGTTGATCAAAGGTAAAATGTAGCAAACTGTTGGCAAGCAAATTTGAATTCAAGTAAGCAAACACTATATGTGTGTCACATTAAGATATACAGCGGTGGAAAAAAGTTTTCGGACACCCTTAAAACACAACACTATTAAATATTATCATGAAATATTTGTAGAAAAATCTTTTTTGTATTTCACAAGGTGTGTCTGCATCAGACAGACACAAACTAGACAAATGATTTCCTTTGTTTATTGTTATCAAAAAAAAAAACAGCTAAACTAAATTCTTGATGGAATCAACATGTCAGTTCTCAACATTGTCGGTATCAAAGTTAACAAATAGCAAATTATCACGAGGAGCATTAAGCTGGAAACTGGACTCATTCGACCACAGAATCTTCTTCCAGTTCCTGTCTGTCCAGTAGTGCCGAGCTAACCTCTGCCTCTCGTTGATCAGGGGCTTCTTAACAGCCCTGCAGGACCTTAAGCCATGATGTAGGAGT
>JBBMJY010000014.1:1847028-1900501 GCA_037833715.1 Toxotes lorentzi
GGTTTAGTATTGTGGCTGTGACTGTACAAAAACAAATTGCACTTGGAAACTTAAGAGTGATTGTTAATGCAATATATGACAAATGCAGGTGTCCGAAAACTTTTTTCCACCACTGTATATGTATAATTATATCCAAATACATATTGTATCAGCCTATGCTCAAAAGACATTTTAATCTTTAGTGTTTGTGAAGCTTTTCTTTTTTGTAAATCTGGAGCAATATGCTCATTTTTCATTCCATAATCTTTTGCCCTTTCATATAATGCGATGGTAGGCAGAGACTAGACTAGGAAAGGCTGCATTTTCTGAAGATAATGGAAATGTGCTCACCTGAGCTGATTTTTTTTTTCCCTGAGTTTTAAAACGTATTTGCATGACAGTAAAAGCCAAAGTTCAACAATACAAAGAAAATAAGTTGAGCCTGAAGGTGAAGCGCTGAAAGAAGTGGCAATTCAATCAGAAGCATAAAAGAAAGCTGAAGTGGCAGAAGTGAAAACACTGAGAGGTGTGATCAGTGATAGAGCTTGGCAACTGGTTAACGGTTCATTTGTTGTGTGCTTGTGGTACCTGCTTTTTCATTTTAATAAATCTACATTCTTACTGATGTTTTTTTCCTCAATACTTATAAAATTATGAGAAATATATTAGTCTGTGCCTCTGCTCAGTTACAGTACAGTTCAGTAGTGTAGCCTTGGAGAGGCCAGTTGGAAACGAGCCATGTTGTTCTTTGTTATCTTGGTTAGTAGCTTGTTGGATTGGCTCTGGGGGCTTCTCGACCAATGAATTTGAAGTTCAAGCAATTGAATATTCAGTTGAGAATTGAAACACAGGATGGATTTAAAGCACAGAGAACAACTGTAGGTTTCTACAATATGTTGTTTGACAAAGTCGGAAATCAAAGTTGGAAATCCCATAAGCCTCTGCCATCGTAGATGCTAATCTCCCTGTGGTCCACCCATTAAAATCCCATAAAACACATACAACTAAATCAACTACAAAAAAAGTCAATAATGAATGAGTGGTTTTACCCTGTATAATATAATCAAAATAAAAGTAAAGGGTGCACAAAACAGGCTCAGATAATTAATAACAACAAGCAGTTGGTGGAGTATTTTGGTGCCTTAAGACCTGTAGTGAAGAGTCAGTTGAAGTGTCTGAAAGCACTGAAAGGAATTAAACTGTGAGCTGAAGTAAAAGTACTTTCAGTGGCCATCAGGGCTAATACTCCTCATTCTCAGTTTTGTGCAGTGCGCCGCCCCAACCCTCAGACAGGCTCGGTCTACTCTAACTCTTAACTCCTCTCCGCTGCCGCACCATTTTCTCCTAATACTGTTGAACTGCACAGCCTGGAAGGTGTGACTACATGTTTCCAAGAGTTTAAAGAGATCATAATATTAATTGCTTCATTTAAAGTGAGGATACACTCTTGATCATGTTGGATTGGATCCTAACATCTGCCTGCCCCCTAGTATCTGGAATGAAGTCTACAAAAAGAATTAGGGAACTTCTCAAACTTTTAATTGCAAGAAGCAACAACTGCAGGAAGCGTGTGCCAGCAAATGTAACCCTGAATGTCTTGCAGCCTTCTTAAAGCTTCACATATTGTTTCTGTGTACGTCTTTTCTTCTTCGTGCCATGTACCTCGTAAAGTTAGCGCACATAGAATAGTTAAAGACCAGGATAACTGGTTGCATCAATCAATCTGATACAGGTATATCGTCATACTTCACACAGGAAAAACCGCAACTGTTTGCTGCTGTAAAGCAACTTGTTAGTCAACCAGTTATACTAAAGGATTACAGCCCACTCCCAGTCCTTCTTTCTCCCATTAAACCCAGTAATCAGTGACATTCCCTTCCCTGTTGTCTATGTGTTCATCAACCTTTGGACAGGCAGCTCTGTGAAGAACATAAAGACTTCTCCTCATCCCTTCTGTACTGGGTTACAATAGAAAGCTGTCTCCTCTGTATAATACCAGTTCCAATTACAGGTGCTCCATCCACACTGGACTATTTTCTAGTCAACACAGCACAACAGGGGCCCTACTAGTTTACCTAATGGAGGGATTTCTGAAGTTCTGAAAGTCCAGCATTTAGACCAATTTAAAGTTTGAGGGTAAAACATAATTGAGCTGACTTCTCTCTGCAGGGAAGCTTTCAAACCGCATTTGAATAACAAGAGCCTGATCCGTCTGCCAGTCTGTCACTAAATTCTCCTTCCAACTTTTCTAAAACCAGATGAAGAACATTATAGTAATCCAGGGTCATGATCGGACTATATTTGAAAACACATCGCCGAAACGTCAATGACAGAATGAATCAGAGAGGGAGTCGGTGGAGGAATGAGATTCGAAAACCGAACAGAGTTGTGAGAACAGCAATTTCCTTCCTCACACCAGCAGCACAGAGACCATTGTCGGCTGAATAACAATCATATCTGGAGCTGAAACAGAATACGCTATTGTGTCCTTCCAGCAGACAGTAACCTTTGAAAGGCCCTCCTTAAAAGAAGCAGCTTTACGCCGTGCCTGCCCACATGGCGCGAAAGAGACACCGGATGAGATTTGACGAGTAAAAAGCAAGAGGACGGGGGAGTCTGCAGGGATGTACCGCTTTGATGTGGAAAAGTGGCACTTGAAAAAAAAAACAGGCTGTGTATGGTATTGATTGTCCATCATTCTCTACCTCCTGCCCAGCCTTTGTTACTTGGAACATCACAGGGGCCACAAACGGGAAGGGATAAATGGAGGAAAAATCATAGCATTAAGTCCTTATGCCTTCAAACACCACAACACCTTCTGAGAAAATTCAGGGTTTTCAGAAGCCCAAAGCAAAGAAAATAACAGGTAGACTAATATGGCTTGGTATTTTATTACACAGCTTTTTTTTTTTTTTCAGCCGGTGGCTGCTGAGGACTCTGGCGTTTACAGTCAGCTGCATCTGGACCCATATTATGCTTCACAGTAGCTGTTTACATTTAAATGAACAGCAAGATCCCACACAAAGCCTTGTTATTGATAGGGATGGATCAATCGTGAGCTGCACGCGCTTGTCAGGATGCAAAACTACATGTGCATGACAAATATCTGTATATAGGCTACAACTTTTTACACAAGAAGGAGTATCACCAGCAGCAGGATGGTGTGTGTCCGACTCAGAATAAACTGCAGTGTGTGTGTGTTCATCACGCTCACGTCATGGGATTTGTTGATGATAAGATAAATACAGAATATCAGCAGCCTTTACCTTAACTGAGTCATTTTCAGACATATAATACAGTTATATAATTAAATGGTACTGTACGTGCAGCACAGCATGTTATATAACTATAACTGACCATAACGTCCCTAGAAGTGCGTGTTTTGTTCAGTGTGGGAAACATGAAATTTACAACAAGTATGCTGTGCCAGCATGCAGGTGGCCTTTGTACAGCTTTCACATAATCAATTAAAAATGTTATTTACATAACGAACAGTTAAAAAATCTGAAAAAATTAATTTAACAATGTACAAAAAAATCAAATGTGGAGGCAGTTGTTCACATGCTGATGTGTACCGTTGGTGCTGGGTTTCAAAAGATTGAAAAAAAAAATATTCAGTGAATAAATATAAAATCTGGAAAAAAATCCTTAATTATTTAAAAACGTTACTTAATTAGACCCCCCCCCCTCTCCCCCTCCCCCACCACCACCACCACCTTTTTTTTAATGCTTTTTCTTTGAGAGGAGCAGATTGGTAGAGGGGCTGTCAGTCTTATTAGTAATGCTGTAGCGTGTGTATGCTCTCTCTCTCTCTCTCTCTCTCTCTCACACACACACACACACCTGAGCTGTTCAGACTTTCTCTCTCCAGTTAGGCATCATTCTCCTCTCATCTCTCTATCCTCTGCCTGCTTCCGAACATTCTAGGAAATTCGGGCCGAGTCCGAAGCTGCTGCGTTTAACACAAACAGTTTTTCAACTCCAAACACGAGACATTTTTTCTGCAGTGCGCGGTTTTCATCCACCTGTGTAACCCCCACCTACCCCATCATCCCACCCCACCCGCGTCTGTGCGCGCGCCCCCGGCCGCGCGCCTCGCTCCTCTGAATCCTGATAACGCGTAGAGCCGCAGAGCTGGGTGGCATCGCTGGATGCCCGGTGCCAGGCTGGAGCAGGAAGTCCAGTATACGAGCCGCGTGGTCCAGAGTTTTAACCATTTTTCTTTGCAGACGCTGTAAGTGTGTTTTATTTCCGCTCATTAACACACTCCCCACATTCAGTCTTACATTTACACTGGATCTTGTAGGTCTTGTAGTTGTGTCCAGGGTGTGTGGGATGGACAGAGAGGTAACCGTGCGTTAAGTGCACAGTAGTTAGCCAGAACCTGACCGGAAATATGTAGGACAATACACAAATTGAAAGCACAGATAATAAGAACAAGATCCAAACGTACACGCGCTCAGACAAATAAAAAGGTTAATAAAGATGGTGGAAATAACGTTATTGTGTATTGTAATCACGTAATAACTTAACTAGTGGCAAGGATGACCTGAATTTTAACATCCTGCTGGGTTCAACAGTTAGATCGAATATTATCAGATTATTCGCTGGTTTGTATTTGATAGCATGTTGTCTCTTACCCTGTGAACCTAATATTTTCAGATTTGTGCGCACTCTGTGTGGCCACATGTCATCATGTTTTGCATACTAATGGAGCATGTGACTAAAGTAGCTTTTAAAATTATCACAATCCTCCTGAAACACATTCATATCTACAGTGCTTTGATTTACTTCCGTAAGCATAAAAAAACACATTCAAGTCCATAAACCAAAGCTTTTATTGTGATAGTTCATGCCGGAAGACTCTGTTGCGTCTTGTTTAACTTGATGCTGGTCCCCTGCAGTGACGGGGAGAAGTCTGTATCGGAGGCTCGCCACCTGGCGATGCGAGTTTTCTGAGTTGTGAGGCGTCTCCAGGTGTTAGTCCGATCCCACCGCTGTCCCACCTCATTAATCTGCGCTTTCTCTTTCTCTCTTTACACACACAGAGCTTTTAGTGGAAAGATCATGAGTGACTTTCCGTGGTGAGAACGGGATGCCCGCTCTGTGAAACGGCGACGGATGGATAGATGGATGTGTCCATTCTAGGGCGCACTGGAATAATACAGTGAACTGACCGAGGATCAGTGTTGTACTCGGCTCTTTGGTTGGAGTTCATCCTGTTCTTTTTTCTTTTCTTTTTTTTTTTTTTTTTTTTTGGAGTCTCTGGAATTGATAAATTTACTGGCGGGAACGTGTAACATTTCTTCTTCTGGCTCAGAGCACCTGCTATGTGTCTGGTGAGGAAAATACCTGGTGGAAGGTGTGCAGCGGGATCCAGCCTGGGGGGACAGGACATCTGCAACTGATAAAGCTCCGTTTCTTGTTTAATTCTTTCATCTTTCTAATCTGTGCGTAATGTACGTGGAATGAAAATAGAGGATGGATATAATCTGGGAAATACTCATCATTCTTCAAGCCAATTTTATTGTGTGCATATCAGGTGAGTTATGGGCGTCGTTTCGGGCAGGTGCATCAAATAGTCATGAATGAATTTATCTTTAAGCTCTTCCTAAAAAATGTGTGGGCAGAGAGTGGGCTTTGGTTTGTGAGTAATAAAAAAACACGAATCCATCAGGAATGTTTCTCAGGACGCACTGTGGCAGGGGGAAAGGAAATAAATGTGCTGCAGTCAGTGTTCCAGACATGATACTGTAAATTCCTGTTGTTTTAATTTTAGTTCCCTAAAGATCTTTCAGCGTGTGTGTGTGTGTGTGTGTGTGTGTGTGTGTGTGTGTGTGTGTGTGTGTGACTGTGCATGTTTCACCCAAGAAAGAGACACGGTCTATCCTCCAGAACTGGATGCGCAGACTTCTGACGCACGCATGACATGGGTGGGCTCTTTTAATGCAAACCACAGTGAAGATTCTGGTTTATTTTTATGATTTTTTTTTCTTCTTCTTCTTCTTGTTCCGCAGGACAAATCACGCGTTTGCTAGATTCCCCTTCCGTGTCCTCTCCGTCACTGTGAAGTCTCTGGGCTGCAGACAATACAGTCAGAGTTAATATTAAATAAAGCAGCTGTGCGCACCGGTGAGCGCACGGCGCTCTGCGGTGTGATGAGCGGCTGCGGCGGTGTAGGTTATGTTGTTTTAAGGGCTCTGTGTGCGCTGTCCGGGGAGCTGCGTCTCTCAGCCAGCAGCACTTATCAATGGAGCATTAAATGTCCTCACTTTATTGTGCTATGGTTGATACGTGGTCCGTTAGTTCACAGGTTTCACTTTGAACTGGTGTGTTTAAACTATTTAACCTAAAACCAGATACGAAATAGAAAAAAAAAAAACTGACCTCGTTCCACTGCAAATTGTGCAAATGAGTCCACTGAATTTTACAAATCAAGGCAGATATGAGTGGAGGGATCCAGTTTTTCAAAAATATGGACGAACATGAAACAGGTGAAGCTGAGTGTTTATCACTGAGTAGAATTACAACACACAACAGAGTAAATTACTCTGCCAAAAGGATTTTTTCTGCATCTGTACTTGCAAGTGAATCCAGTCCAGTAGGACTATGATAACTGGTCTGTGTTCCACCATATATTCAGACACCATGCTCTCCACTTCCCTTTATACCTTGGCCCTCAGTAAGGAGAGTGTGTGACATCCACCCTGTGTCAGTGGCCCAGTCAAACCCTCCAGTTTTGATTGGTTTAACCATACCAGTGTTTTCACTGAGGTCAGCCAACTGAGAACAGGATGACTCCTTTTTTAGAGTATTGTAAAATAAAGAAGTCTCTTGCCCAGACAGGTCCTAACACACAGGACTAGTGAATACAACAACAACAACAAAAATGCTTTTAATTTCTAATTTACTGTGGTAATTAGACAACATCATGCAGTTCACCCATTTTGTTTCCCTTTAGACCCAGCTTCCACTGTTATGCACATCAAATATTTATTGGTTTTAGCCAATGAAACTTATTGAAAACACTGACTCAGACCTAGTAACTAGGAAGTATTGATTTAATTAATTTAAGTCAAGTTTTGAGATAAATCTCACAGCAAGAAGGTTCTGGGCTTGAACCTGCTGCAGGTGCCGGGGCCTTTCAGTGTGGAGTCTGCATGTTCTCTCTGTGTGGGTTTCCTCCTGGTGCTCCGGTGTCCTCCCACAGACATGTGTCACCTGACATGCTGGTTTGGTTAACTGGTGAATCTAAAGTGTGAGTGTGGTTTGTCTCTATGTGTCAGCTCTGTGATAGGGTCTACCCTGCCTTTTGCTCAGTGTAGACTGGGACTGGGGACTGGCTGCCCCCCCCCCCCTCCTTTTCCCCCGCTTCCCCTACATGTGACCCTCAAGGACAAGCAGTGCAGCTAATGGATGGATGGATGGGCTCACTTAGTGCTGGCTTTGTAGGGATGTGTAGATGTTACTTTCAGGACTTCTCATCCATTTCAACTCATGAGACATGTGTGAATCCATTTCAACAAGACTGCTGAAGCATCATCATCCTTTGGTCAGGAAGTTGTGTTTCTTGCCTTAATCATTAAGCAGTCACATGAACTCTGCAAGCTCAATGTTAAAAAGCACTGGTATGTTTGCTGACCTTTAGGCCTGTGTGTCATCTGTACTTGTCTGTGTGACTCACATTTGACAGTGGAAATATTCCTTTCATGATTTTTTTTTTTTTTTTTTTTTAGTAACTGTCTGATGGAATGAAGCTTATTTTCCAGCCAATTGTTATCATGTACCTTGATGTCAGGTTAAACTGCATCAGTTTATGGGGATGATAATGTGACCAAGCCAGACTTCAGAGGCAGGTTATTATCTTGCACAGCTGAGCCTGGATAGTGTACATGAAAGTCTCTTTAGCGCCAAGACTTTAATCTGTGATGTAATCCAGAGGTAAAGCTTGGCATTTCTCCAATGACAGTGAAAAGGAGATAGACTCTGTGAGCGCTGTGACAGCACCATTAGGTGTTTTTGGTTTTTGTTTGTTTGAAGAGAATGATTTGCAAAAATTATTTTAAAGATGGGATTTTCAGAGTCTGACACTGAGGCTCACCATCACACAAAATCGAGACAGTTGTCCAGCAGGTGGTGATTCTCATTCAAATCCTGGAGTTAGACATTTTGCCGTGATGGACATCGGAGTGAGTTTTGACTTTTGAGTACAATGTCTGAACCTGCTCCATGAGCTGTGTGTCACAGCCAATACTGTTGCCACAACTGGTCACTGTGTTGATAAATGGGCCAAACTACAGATCCTACAATGCCTGATAGCTTTTGAACACCTGGGTGCACCTGTTCCTTTCACCTCTGGCAGGATCTCTGCCTCATGCCTCTCCCTCTGCGCCTCCCATCAACTCTCCCACGTCCCCCCTGGGGAGGGACCTCACAGATAGAGATAGGCAGATAGATAGATAGATAGAAGTTGAGGGATTTCTCAGTCACTTCAATATATTTGACTTTACTTTTATAGTCCTCTGTGAACAGAAGCAACACATTTTTCACACACACAGCCATTTGATTCCATGTTAATATAAAAAAAAAAAAAATGGAGTGTGGCAGCTTTAATGAGGACTTTCATTGCCCAGGAATTGAACTACTTAATATTGCTCCAGTTTTGTGGCAACTCAAGAAAAAACAGCAAAAAAAAAAAAAACCCAAAAAACTTCCCAGTTGGAGCTGAGTATGTAAATTACATGCTCAACATGCCCAAAAGCTTCAGGCTCATTAGAGAGGAGAGAGCCTGCCTTTTTTTTTTTTTTTTTTTTTTTTATCTGGTACTATTCCTTCAGTAATATGTGGTTTCATTAAAAACTGTTCACAGAGAGGTCTGTGAGTTATCCAGAGAAACCAGGACATGGTTTTTCCGTGTTTTGTCTGTATTTGGGTGGAGGCTGTGTTGTGGCCCCACCCCACCAATGTTAACATACAGAAGGATTATATTTACATCCGTCTTGTGGTTGTGGTTGTAATCCGCTGATTTCTTATGACTGTTCATAATTAATTTGAGTGAACACAGGTTTCTTTAGGTTAGAGGAAGCACTGGGGTTTATGGGAAATTGTGTGCTTCTTTTTTTGGCTAAGTTTTTCTTCTAACGATGCTTAAAGCATGAGGGGAGTAATCATCCTGACTGTGGTGTCATTTCATTATGGACTGCTAATTATAAACTGTGCTTTCATGGTTATTTGACAATGGTGCTTTGATGTTATACAGGCTACATATAGCACATTTGAAGCTGAACCTCCTCCTCAGCCTCTGTATCAATCCATAATGTTCATTTGATTATCGGACTGTAATTTATGACTTATTTTACTGAAGAATAGTAAATATGAGCTGCAGGACTTGAGCTTTTACACACAGTTTGTTCTCTCAGATGCTCCTGAAATACAATCTGACAGTAGCGTGATGGAGGAAGCCTCATGTCTAATGCATGCTGATGCTTTTTCCATATATCTGCCTACATGCCAGTCCACAGAGGCAGTACTTATATAGATGATAAATGTACAGCAGTGTTATAAATGCCAAGCAGGGCCAGGTTAACCCACTATGGTAGCTGGTAAGGGGCTGGGCTCCTATTGACCCCCTGTTATTGCCACTCTCTGTGCACTGTATAGGAAGAGCCACTGTGAAAATTACAGCAATCATCAAAAAACAAACAAAACAAACAAACAAAAAAAAAAAAACCCAGAACTATCTGTGCATTAATTGCAGTGTGGCAATTAGCACACATTAGCACAACACAGCTTCATTGCAGAACCATGTAATTCAGATGTATTATGTAAACTCTATCAACTAAGAGTATGAGACTCTTAAATCCAGACTTTGACTCAGACTGGATGATGCAAAGATGCAGGACTTGTCTTTGTCTGTCTCGTTTTGTTTTGAGTAAACTTCTATATTAGTCAGTCATGATCTCAACTTTGAGCAGGATGGTTGATCTGTGAGTGGGAGATGGGAGATCTGTGTTTTCCATTTGTTATTTATCAGTTTTTAGGGGCTTTTGTACTGAACTGTGGCTCTGGAGCCCTCTGGTTCTAATCTAACTAACTTAGCCTTCTTAGCAATGTACATTGATAACTAGTAGAGGTGAAAGCCTTCACAGAGAATGGTGGAGAGATGTCATCCAGCATGAGCAAGAGGTTCATTTCTCTTCTGTGGCAGCAAACACCAAATATCGGCCTACAGTCAGCTGATATGTCCTGAGCATCTCCAGATATTTATATACACAAACAGCATGGCTATGACTATGTGCTGGTATTTCCTGCACAACCCTGTCCTCCATAGGGGAGATGCTAACATAATACAACACAGAGAGCCTGGACATCATCTCTGAGACATGAGAGCTCATCAGTGGCTGATCATGGATGCCTATCAGCGTTTCAGGTGTGCACATTGCTTTTCATGCAGCTTACTTACAGATGGTAGCATCCATCAGTGTCCCCAGTGTCCCCACACTCCCATGTTGCCACACATGAGGCCAAGGTAGGGTCCCAGCAGAATCTGAGTGTACACTTCTTCTTTAATGTCCTCAGCATCTTCGATAATTTGAAGTTGAACACTGAGAAGAACAAAGTCAGCTGATGGCTTTGGAGATCAATTAGTGCAATAATCAGCAACATTTATTGGCAGTGATTTAGTCCTAGTTTTTAGGTCCTTGATGATTAGAGCCTCACGTCTCTGGTTTGTAGTTTGGGGAGATATGTCTTTAATGCCCACAAGTATTGACTAAACTGTCGACCATTATAAAAGTAATTACACTGCCTTTAGGCTGGATTTTTGCTCTAATGACCAAATCAAAGATCAGAAATTCAGTCTAACCAGATACACAGAGGAGTCTGGCCTTTTCAGAATTCCTAGAGAAAAAAAAAAAAGTATGAGTATTGATTTTTGGTGGACTCCAGTTGTGGCGAGATCTATAAAGACTTGTGTATGCTCTTATACAGTTTATTTCTTTTATGGCAAAAGGCCAGAGCAAGAATATACTTTTGTAGTGCAGTGTTGTCGCAGAAATTCAGAGGAGTGATTTTCACCTTTTCTCTATTACAGTATCTTTTCTCCTGCAGTATTCGTCTCCTTCTTCTGCCCGGAAGTGCTCAAAAAGCCATTTCTAAACAGGATTTGACATTATGTGCCAGGTAAACAGTTTTGTCTGTCGTTCTCCATCTGTTCAGACACAGCAATGCCTTCCTTTTTTACGTTTTCACTCCTCAGCTTTGCCTTAACATGTTCTCAGCAGAAACCGGCCTCTCCCCACACTGTGACAGATTGGTATAAAAGGACTGATTCTCTCTTTTTTTTCTCCTTTTTTTAAAAAAAAATCTCGCTTGCTCTATTTAATGCTTCTCGAAGAACAAGTGGAGAAAGACAGACGAAGCAAGATGGTTTCAGTTTTTGACTCAAACCAGCTTGTTTGAAAGATTCCGTTTGTTATGGGTAGCAGATTGCACCTTTAAGATAAACGCAAGTTTAAGACTCAACAAAAGAATAAATATGTTGAGATGAGCATGTTTTTTGCAGTGTTCCTGTGCTTTACACGTTTCTGCTCCCAAACCATTCATTCCTGTCTCAGATGGACACAGTAAAACACTTAAAGGGATCATTCTATAATTTTCTTATTGTCAACAAATACCTCATCTCAATAGTTTCTGTCTTCCCTGCACCATGGAGCTCTTTTTGGGACAAATCACTCATAAATATCATAACTATATAGTTCAAAGTGCATTCAAAGGACTTCAGCTGTTGGACTTGAGTTATTTGACAGACTTGAAAGCTCTGCTGAATGTAGGGAAGCAGAAGCGAAGGTCTCTTTACTCCCTGTGTAAAATATGAAGATGGCATGTACTGATGACACGTACAGTTCAACAAATTTAAAAACAATGTAAACAGATTGTTTACAAGCTTCAAGAGTTTGTTTTCTTTCTTTGTTTCTGTTTGAAAACTAAATCTTGTCTGCATGACAGTCTCACAGCTCCGAAATTCAGTCCTAAGCTGTTAAAGCCGAGTCCGACTCGAGACAGACAAGTAATGATTGTGTAGGTTTACTGCATGTCACACTGTGTGAGATGGTCTAATAAAACCTTGGTGGCGGTCTGTCAGACTGTGTGATGAACGCGTGCTGAATCTAAGCACTACAAGGTAAATAGGAAGAGTACAGATACGAGAACAGAGACACGTCATCCGCTCATGTCATCCATCTGTGCTGCTCTTATGCTTTGAAAATGCAGGAAACAATAAACAAGCTTTCACCGTAGTTCTTTGCCACAGTCCCTCACATTTCTTTTTCATTGCGCCTCCATCGTTTTGGTTGTGTGTGCAGGTGTGTGTGTGTTTGTGGGTCTTTTCATTTTCTGATGGGCCGGTTTGAAGGCGGGGGTACTAGCGATGATCACATTGTGGAAAATCTGGTGCTAAATTTCAGACACTGTCAGAATTTTTTCTTAAGTTGCCGCTTAAGTATAAAGAGCCAGAGGCTCAGCCTTTTACCTTGAGTGCTTAGTTATTAGGTTGATGCTTTTAGAGGACTTGGTGATGAAGGTGATGAAGTCTTCACCTCACGCACTACTTGAAATTTTCAAAACAAAATGTGCAAGCCAAGTGTTGGCTCCAAGGAAAAGGCTTGATTGCTGCCAGGGACAGAGGCCCATTAGTGGCTCTGCTTTCACTGCTGAGCTGCATTTTGTGAGCAACTGTGAACGCTGCAGATAATCACACGTTACCTTCTGAGAAAAACGTGGCCTCGGGGAAACTTAGAAATTTAAATGAAATCACAGGGTAGGGCCTTTGGTGTATTTGCGACAATAACACGTGTCTTCACCAGCCAGCCATATGCCACTGAGCAAAGATCCATGTTACCAAGGATACCTGCAATCACTCCCTCCTCTGCTCTGAGTGGATGTATCTCATGTTGCAAACCCCAGTAGCACATGGCGCCTACTTCTGTTTGAATCTCTACCCGCCCACTTTTACATGGCTGTCTGCTCTGCTGCCCTTGTGCTACCCCTTTTGTCATGAGCACAAGCCATTTGAGTTGCGGAAGTTATTTTAAATGATCCTCAAATTTATAACAGACGAGGAAAATAGGTAAGGGTTAGGGTTAGGAGGGATGGTCGGGGTTCGACATGAAATCTGAATCCAGTTTGGAATGAGCAGCATCAGATATTTTGATTAACTATGTATCTGACACACTGGAATACAAGATGTAGACCACTTACTTACTCATACACTGTTTTCAGAAGCTGCTGGAGAAGCTACTGCAAGTGTAACTGGGAGACAGTTAACTATCGAGCACTTGTTTCACCTAAACTTTATTAAAGCCTCGCATCTTTGCTGACATAAATCAGATGGCTGCCGATCATAAAGAGAGGTCTCAGCAGTTTGTCCTACAAAGGACTAACTGCTTGACAGTTAGTCTGTGCGCACAATAAATATGTCTGCATGGCTGATATGTGACCCTCACTTCACCTCCACCAGTTTTGGCCCCTCCAGTAGAAAAAGACAGCACTCGCCAGAACAATTACGGCACTGGTCATTTGTTCAAATGCACAAATGTACCTACGTTTATGTCTTCCGGACCTACCAACCTCTGGTGGTCATGCTAATAATGACTGGCATCACTTGGAAGCAAAGGCTGAAGAAGCATGATGTTGTTTTAGTGCAGCAGAGTCTCAGGGAGGTGGATAGAAAGGTCTGACTTTACACTGAGGACATCCTGGTTCCTATCAACAGTCAGTTTTTTTTAACCATCTTTTAACAGTCTTTCCCTAACCTAAACCAAGTAGGTTAGTTGTTCATATGATAAATGAAATGAACAGTGATAAATCTACTGTTCACGACCCACCAGCACCAAAGTGCAGTTGTAGTAGCTGCAAGCAAACTTAGCAACTAGCTGGAGGCATTTAGCAGCTAAAGAGCATATTGGACTTAAAACTGTTGTTTGGCCAAAATCATGGCTCCAAATGAAGGCTAATGTTGGCCTCTGCTGATGTGTAAAGAGGCCTTGTAAAGTTTTATAACTCAAGGTTGCAGCTTATTGAGGTAAAAAAAAAATGCTTTAGTTTTCTAAACATAACCAAAGCTTTGTGTTATTTTTGGAGCGATCATATAGAATTACATATAGAATAATGGAAGACACTGACAAACAAACTTTGTGCTCCTTTAGATACAGTATGAGGAGTTATGGATAGGAAGTATACAACCAAATGCTCAGGATTCGGGTTAATTTCAGTATTAGGGAATGAATGGCGTAGATAAGAAGTCCTCACAGGTATGTACAACCATCTCTGTGTGTGCACACTGGCTTGTGTATGTGTGAGAGTGACCACCTTGCTTGTCCCCAAGCAGCCGTAGCTCATCACATCTGCTGCTCAGGAATCCGAAGTCTATCAGCCAGCTGGAGTGAGACGACCTCCACGCCAGCTGTAATTTACCACAGGGAGATGGGATGGGGAGTGTGTATATGTATGTGTGCGAATGTGTGTATTTGTGAGGGATTGACTCAGCCAGAAGAGCAAAATGAGTAAGTCGGTGACGGGCACTGGCAGGGAAAGAAGGACAGGAGGAAGGAAGGAAGACAGCGGCTGCGGTGTCACTGGTGATATGGAGCCATCATACTGCAGGTGGACAGTTAGCTTTTCTAAGAACCAATCAGAAAGCAGCTCTGCCCGCTGTATACATCAGCACTAGCTGAGCGCCCCAATTCACTCCCCAACCCACACAGGCCCTGTCAGGGAAGCCAAATCTCCAGCTGCTAATCTGATAATCCTGTGCAGATGTGTGTTCTGCAGCAGGAATAGGAATAGTGTGTGTTTGTGTGAGGGAGATGGAGAGTAAGTGAGTGTGTTCTACAGTAAGTGGGTAGGTGATACAGAGAGACAGAGAGACAGAGAGCCAGTGTTTATCCAGGCTCCACTTTCTCCTCTCTTTCTGTGATAGTCGCTGTTTGTTTAGCCATGTCACCAGTCCTTCTGGAATAATCTGCCGCCAGTGTTTGCACAGCCTGCCAAGAGTTTAACACAGTGGAGATACTGTGTTTGGTCAATTCTTAAATCTGAAAAAAGCTGACACTATCACATTTTCACTATATATGATGTGGTCTGGAGTAAAAGTGATAGTACGAGTTCTGCTCATAGTGTTTTAACCCAGTCGGATCAATTTGAGTCAGTGTCAGGTTCCTTATTTGGAAAGATTTAGGAGGCTTATGGTGGTTGACTTCTGTTGTTCAGTTGTAGTCACTGTTTCCTCATGATGGTAATCAATGCAAAGTTAGCTCACATTTAAACTAAGTGTTCAGCTGATGGAGGTTTATTATGCAGCGACTTTTATGGGGTGATCATTTAGGCAAAAAATTGTCTGTCATGTCCAGATGTTAAATTTTACTGTCAGTAAAAACTGCTACTATTAATTATGCTGTGTCATTTAAAGTCTCGGTCATGTATGAACATATTTCACTGTTTTTTATTTCTTGCTTCAAAACTGACTAAACTTTGTTTTGCACTCAGTCCGCGTTCTGTGATAAATAACGGTTGAATGATTGAGTATGGCTGTCTGTGAGGGGCACTGCAGCAGACTCTTCACAGCAGCTTACCTTGGCTCTATGTACGCGTTCTGAGATAGAGCTGACGAGTGAAGCTCAGGGGCGATTCCAGGATTTTTTATTTTTTATTTTTTTTAAATGAGGTGGCACTGAGAACCGGTGAGGGGGCGCCCGTGGGAAATCAGAAAATTCAATCAGAAATAAATAGTGTTGAAATTGGCTTAGAAAACATTGGACATGATTTTCAGGCTCTTGTGCAGTTCACTGTGCCCTATTACAGGTGGTATTACAGGAGAAGTGGCGTTACACAAGAGTGAAAATCATTTTGTATTGAATAACTGCTTTACATAGATAAAGCAACACTTAAACATAAAAAACATTATACTCTTTTTCCTTGCTATGGAACATCTTCACTGCTCTGAATTGTGAAATATCTAAAAATATGAATACATGGACTGATGCCCCCGGTGGAGCTGTTGCACACTGTGGTAAGTACAGTGTCTAGTCTCTGGCACAAGTACACAGGGTTTTATGGCTTTCAGCTCAATAGGATCAGAGGCCACAGAGGACAAAGGTACCTTCTTTAAACCCCCTCAATAATTGATGGGTGCTACCCTTTCTCTCCTTTACCACTCCTCTCTCTAGCTTTGTGAGCACAAACAAAATAATGTATTTCTTCTTTTTTGGGCACACAGTGAAGGAACGGTGGTGACAAAGTTTTAGAGATGAGAAGTAGGACAGACTGGAGGAAGTGGGCAAACACAGAGAGTGTTCTTGTCAGAGGCAGAGGCAGATTTGGTGTGATCAGTGATCCCTGAACACTCAGCCACTTCTCTGTGGCTCTCGTCAATACACCTCTGACACTATCCGGGTAAAATGCATAAAAGAACACCACTCTGTTGACCCAACTGTGCCTGTTAGTGGTGAAACAGTATGATGTTTGTCTTATCTGATATTGTGTTCAAAGTTCTCTCTGACATTTAGTGCTAAGAAGAGCAGTGAAATACAGTTATTTTGTTTTTAGTACAACCTTTAAATTATGATGATCAGTCTGCGTTCATGCCTAAATTCCTGTTTGCCTCAAAATATTTTTTTCAGTGAGTAGCGTCATAGCGTCAGGAACATCACTCACAGGTTTCTAAAGGGACACGTTGAAGCCTGGATTTAGGTTTGCCGCTTGCTGCCATCTTGTCAGTGTTTGTTTTGGAGCCAGAAAACTCGGGCAAAGAGAGACAGGGAGCTCTCTTTCAGTTTTGAAGTCTGAGAGACCTGTCAGTCAAAGCAAACCCAACCCCAAACACATCACTCTTTAAGCCCTCTTATCTTCAAAATAAAATTTCAAAACCGCCTCGAAAAGAGCATAAGAAGAAGTGAAATTAACAGTTCAGAACTAACTTCAGGTGGAAAAAAATCAACTGATGTATTTTGCATTTTAAGTGGGGATTTTTTTTCTCTATTGCTTCGGGTTTTTGCAGAATCACCCAGGAGGGTATTTTTAAGGCAGTTTGATTTATAGTTACCAGTTGGGATGTTTTAACATGCAGCACATGGTCTATCATATGGGTGTGGCCAGTGGTCAACAGGTTGTGGCTATCAAAATGAGGAAGCAAGGAGGGAAGCTACGTATTGCACCAAATGGACATACTGTGGTCATGATCTATAACTGAGCCTGTGTCTCATTTACTGAGCAGGGCTACATAAAGTTACGTTCAGTAGTTCGACTTCAGTAGAGTGTGAGTTTCTGTGAATAACAGTAATGGCATAAAGCTTAACTTGAAGCTTCAATTCACTTTAATACCTAAAATGCGATGTCCTTTGCAACAGCCTTTGTTTTATACAGTTCATCAAACAGGAAAAGCACAGCTGTGTCTTGGAGGTGTAGATCAGAAACGTCCCAACTCTCAGCACTGAAAGTTTTATCATTTCAGCTACAGGCAATTACTCCAGGAGGACATGTATTAGTTTCATCCACTCTGTTATGTCTGGTCAAAATTGAGTTAAGAGTAAAAGTTAGTTTAGCTTTAGTTTTCTAAAGCTAAACTAACTTTACTCATTTATTATTTTCCCTACAGTAGCTGTTATCTATAATTGAAAAATATCCATTTTGATAAACTAACACTTCCGGTAATTTATTTCTACTCAACAAAATGAGGCAGTAGCCAAATCCAATCATGATGGAGAGTAGCTCAGCAGAGTATCAGTCACTGTTGTCTCAGCACCGACTGCAAAGCAATTCATGCAATTTAGTGTGGTAAAGCTAACTTTAGCAGGACTTTAGCTGGCTTTTTATTAAAAGCAGATAGATCCATAGCAAAATAAAGATACATGCAATGAACAATACACAAAAACAAAAACAAAGTGAAGTTTGCTCTCTAAGAAAAACATTTTATTTTGTTTCATTTGTATTGTGTTGGCTCCACGGCCTCAGGTTTGTCTGAGTGACTGGTGCCTCCTGAACCAGCACATGAAGACAGAGCAGTTGTGAGATAGCATATTGCCCACTGCATTTTAGATAGGAAACCAATTGGTACGGTTTGATTCAGTCTTCAGGGCCCAGATCTTTCACTCTGTGACACAGAGGTAACTATGCCCAGGCACACACACACACACACACACACACACACACACACATAAACACACACAGCTGGGGCTATTAAAGAGAGGCACCAATAGGAGCTTGGTGAGAGATAATTGTCTCATAAGTCAGTAAGCACAGCTGTTGGCAAGGTCAAGTTTCATTTATGGATGCACGCCACCTCCCACAATTTTGTCTCTGTGTCTTTTCCAGTCTGTCTTTCTTCTTCTCTCGCCTTCCCTTCTTCACTCTACCTGAGCCTGTCCTGTACCTGTCTGGACCCTGTCACTCCCCCTCCATCCTTCCCTCCCTCTCTCTTTCTGCATGGTTGGGCGTCGGGATTGCTTGTGCCCTTCAATGAATATTAATGGAAGAGTTTGGATATTATATGAAAATAAACTGTTTATTTACAGAGTTGCTCTCTTTTGGCTTTATGGGAGGTTTAGCGGGGGTTGACTGAACGCTGCCAGACTCCCAAGTATGAGGATGAAATAGGCTGGTGATGTGCTAAATAGGATTCAGGTCAGTGAGAGGCTGTGGCCAAGCAGATCCGTCATACGGCTTTAGAGGGACCTTCTTTCAAAACACACACCAGCAAAAGTATGGCATTGTTTAGAAGCAGGAGATGAATGGAGGGGGTTTCAAGTGGTCCTCAGTTTGTTTTAGTGGTTCAGGTATCTGGCTGCTTCTGTCCAGTCATTTAAGTATGTATTTATTAGTCAAGAGGCAGAGACCAGGCTTGATTTATTGATTGTCAGCAGAGAGAGAAGTGCTCACATTCCTCACTGAATTCAGATCAACAAAATGGAAGATATTCTGTTTAAAGAAGTATAATGTAGGAATGAAGTTAAAGTATTTATTTTTGTCTCAGTGGCATGTGAAAACCCTACATCTAATCAGTTCAAGGAAAAGAAGGAGGAAGAAGATAAAGGGAGTGATTAGATGAGTTTGACCTCTGCTTGCTCCAAAACTTTCCCTCTGAGTGGATGTTTGTTGTGCGGCTTCATTTGCTCAGCACAAATCTGGGGATGTAGCACTGGACCGGAAGGAATGGAACAGAGGAAGGAGATTTTTGCTGATGTATTTACTGCAACTAGGAAGACACAGGGAAAGGGAGGAAGGTCGAAAAGGAAAGGAGAGAGAAATAGGACAGAAGGAAACAAGAAGGAAGGAAGGAAAGAAGGGTGGGGGGAAAGCAAAAAGGGAGAGATGAAAAATGAAAATAAGGAAAAGAAAAGCGAAAGTAGGAAGCAAAAATAAGGAGGGGAAGAACAGTAGTAAGGGAGGAAGGATGAAGTAAAGAAAGAAAAATGCAATATAAATGATATTGGCTGCAACCAGTAACTAAAGCTGTTAGATGAGTGTATTGAATGTGAAACATTTAAGTCTAACACTTCTTCATAGTTGAGAAAAGTTGCTTCTGGAATGATGATACATGAGTAATGTAGTTTCCACCTCTGTTGATAGCAGATTTAGATCTTGACTGTGCAAATCAGCTGATTCCCAGACTTCTCGCAGATAGCAGCGACAGTGGAACAAGCAGGAGTGAAGGCGGACGTGACAGGCTGACAGAGTCACAAAGTACACATTAATATTGGGTCCAGACACAGTCTTAAAATATGTGATTGAGAGAATTGACAAGAGGATCGGATTATGATCTCAGCCCAGTCTGTCTGTGAGCTTCTATACTTAGAGTCCAGACATGCAGCACAGAGCTGACACGTGTCAATCCAAACCTGCAGTCAGCTGCAGACCAATGCAGCAAGGTTTAACATGGCTGTTTAAGTTTAGAATGAAGACAATTGACTTTTGCTCACTGATCCTCTGATTCTTAATTGGCCATTGTTTGGTGGGTAATTCAATAGCTTCACATTTAAGCAACTGACTCAATCACTATTCACTGCCTGCTGGGACGAGCTCACACAGCAACATCAAATGAACATAGCTCTGGTGAACTGATGATCAGCCAATGGCTCAGTACCATTACTACCAGTATAGACAATGTGTTTCCATACGCTTGGTTAACACTTGGCTGTGCATACGTCTAAAGGGGTTTACAACAATTAAAGCTTTTTGAAGACCACAGGTGCATGACATAGACTTTGCATAGGGAAAGTATGACTGAGCCAACAGCACAGTGGAGGGAAAATAAGTATCAGTACTGCTGGAGGGGAGTCACTGTATCCAAAACAATGAAATCCCCTCTGACTAAAACGGAAATTGAGACTAAAATAAAGAGTAGTAGAAATCTGGTTATATCAGCTTCTGCGGCTGAAAAGTAGGCCATTGGTAAAAGTCATACACAGCTCTGTCCTCTCACAGTGCCATCAAGCTTTGACAAAAGTGAGTCTTGGCTCTATATAAAGACGAGGGAAATATTCTGATCTGCTGCACATATATGTAAGGTAAACAGGGAGAGAAATTAGTCTTAATGCTGGGGTCAAATGCTTGTAAGCAAGATATACAAACGTGCAACAACATCTGAGTAATGTATGGGGTTATTAAATGCATTTCCGCCACCCAAAACAAATACCAACCAATCTGAACAAAGGTAAAACAAAGAAATTCATCCCAACTTGAATATACTTCAGAATTCTGTGTATGCATTTCTGACTTCAGTTTCATTAATCTAAAAACATTTTCTTTTGAAAAGATTCCTTGGTTTGAGACTCTTCACTGCCTCTGATCCACAGATGGAGCTTGTGTTTGAGTGGTGGAAAACTCATTTGATGTAGACATTTAAAAGCACCGGAAGCTTCTTCAAAAGCAAATGTTTTTTGATGAATAGACCTGAAAATATATCTGTAATATGCTAGAATTTATTCAAGTTGGGTTGGATTTATTAGTAAAATTGTCTTGAATGCACAAATCATCATACATATTTGTAACTCCTGGATACACTGGATATAAATCTTCAAACATTTTCTTTTCTCCTTCTGTAACCTAAATATGTTGGGGACTGAGGACTGAGACAGACTAAAGCTTGTTAACGGAGGAGCATCAGATGATGGCATGGGTGGTGAGAACAGGTGAGAGGCCTGAAGACACATGAGCCCCCAAAAGCACCAAGGTCTGTTCAGAGCTCAGAGTTGGGAGGAACATCAGCGGCTTCGTGTGTCTTTGCTGACTGTATGCAGCTGCATACACACAGCTCATGTCAAACTCTCGTCTTTCCCACACAAGGATACGAACAGTGATCTCTGTTCTTGTTGATTCTTGCTGATAGTCACGTAAGCTTTATCTAATGCGCCTTAGCATTTCTCAGATGGGCTGACTCGCTTCAGACCTGCATACCTCTGGCCTGTAGCCTTCATGCGACTCATCCTGATGGGGCTTACAGTTATTGGTTTGCCATCACACATTTCTGTCAGTAACTGTAACTGGTTTTCATTTAATTTAAAAATACTTTGAATCTTTCATCAGTTCGCAACATAAACATCATACCTTTACTCTACTCTACCTATGTTGTCTATCTACCAGCTCTGGAACCCTATAAAATATAAAGTGGAGATCTATCAAACCCCCCCCTCTTCTCTATCCCACCTCCTGCAGCATCTCATCTGCATTTCCCTTTATAGATTGGAGGCATTTCCTTTCTGCTGATGTCAGGAAGTGTGTTTTGGGACCAGGATCAGACATTGTGAGAAATGGGACAGTGCTTGTTACGCTCCTTTGCGCTTTATTCTCTGTCTCTCTCTTCTGATGAACCACAGGAAGTGATTATGTCTCATCTATTGGTTAGAGGTTCCTACCATTTCCTCCTCCAGCAATGACAGAAGACTACAAGATTATATGGAGGCTGGAGTGTGCCACTTTAATAACTGCAAACTTTTTCTGTGTAAGAAAAAACAAAATCAGTTAATAAATTGTTTCACTTAAAAAATGTAATGCATTTAAATGACTCACACTAACAGCTGGCCAATCAGAGCTGCTGCTGCTGCAGCTGCTGCACTGTGGGTAGGACTGATTCTTGGGTGGCACATTTTCCTGAAAAGTGGTGCTGACACAAAGGCAAGCAAAATCTCCAGGTGCAAACACAATGGGGCAGGACAAGCAATTTTGGTGACCACACAAACCAGGTGCAACAAGGTGCAGCTGGGTGCAACATGGAGGATAGGCTGAGTATATTATTCCATTCCATTATTATTCCATCAGTAGATGGAATCCAGAATGAGCAGGTGGAGCTGGGGTGAACTCCTCACATCCTGGAGGGAGGGAGGCTGAGGTCTCTCAGAGAGACAAACAGTCCATCTCCATGAACGGCCTGCAGTTCCAGAATCAGAATAATAAAAAACATATAGACAACGCCCTAGAAATGCTGTCAGTGGTATGTGGGACTGGTTATATAGTACAAACAATTACTACAGGCAAATTAATTTAAACTCTGCACTACTTCCTCTCCTACTCTGCATATTTGAAAACAAATGCAAAACAGGATTTTGAGATTTGATAGTTAGTATTTAGAAAAACACACAAGGTCAGTTGACATTAGTGTGTCATCAAAAGATTAAAATAAATGAATATATGTATCCAGGCTGTGCCAGCAGGGCGTAAAGTAAGCAGGATTTTGGAGAGGTGTGAGCAGAGGGAAAAACCAGTGAACATAATCCACTGAAATTATGGAAATTGTTTCTGTCTCTGCGGTGTTATATATTTATACTTTATTACCTTTTACAGTTATGTCCCCCAACAGTTTTCGGCACCCTGAGGTTTTGCCTTCACTGTCCAGCACCAGCTCTGAGCCTGTTTTTAATTATGGGTCACTTCAGGCCTCGTATTAAGGGGTTGAGAACGGTCTGGCACTGATTTAGAGATAATTGTAGGTAACAGATTGGTTCATGTTGAGTTCACCCCTTTGGGGCAGAAACAGGTTTGTAAATTGGACCCGTGCAGAATTCTGCAGATGAAAAAAAAAAACAAAAACTCACGTGTATGACCATGTTTTAAGAACATTCTCACTAACATGTTGTATTTGCTCACAGTACATCAGATGGAGGATTTTGTGGTGTTAGAGATTATATGGATATGCTTTTATGAGTATAAGCCACAACTGCAAGTATTTATAAACATGAGTGCAAGTGGCAAAACCAAAAACTCTTTGAAATAATCCTTTTAACTGGACAGAAAAAAAAGCTCTTTAGATTTTTGCTTCTTGCCCGTTACTCCAGATAATTTTACTGTTAAATGTGGAATCTATGAGTAAAAGCATTCCAGTCATGATGTTTAGAAGAAAAAAAACAGAACAATATTTACTGTTGCCTCCTGACTGATCCCATCACTGTGTCTGCAGATTTAAATGATGAATGAAGTCATTCTGCTGTGACAGGTATGTGTGAAACTCTGCTCAACTTCTCGCTAAAATCAGAGACTATAGATAAAACACCTATCACTTCTGCTGCTGTGTGGTGAATACAGGTGTTTAATCACCTGCACACAACAGATCCAACGTCTGACAAGTTGTAGTGAGCAGCTCGCTCATCACATGCAACAGCAGCATTGATGTTTCTGCAGAATCTCAGGATTACGCTCATGTGGATGTTGTTATTGATAATCTCTCTCAGTCTAATTAAACTATGTTTTTTGAAGCACATAGCAATCTGCAGTAAATTTAGAAAAAGTGTAGTAAATGGAAGGAAGTAACACTAAACATGCAACAAAGTAACTGATTTTGATTGAATTGAAAGTGATTGATTTTGGAGAATTTGGAGAACATGATTTTGGAAAATCGCTCTTGTTGTAACACAACTGCACTGTGTGACACAGACGCAGCCTCAGCCGTGTCTCTCCTCCAACATCAGCACAAACACAATTGTTTGGTGCCAGGAAATAACCAAACAGACACCCACGCAATGAAGTAGTGAAGTTGATATATCCTGAACGGATTTCTGTCTCATTTTCCTCATACTATATTTTGTTTTAATTAGTGCTGTTATTTGGCTGCTGTAACAGCTCCGTTTTCACTCAGGGATCATGTTAGGTTCAGTTTCCCTCACAGACTCTATCATCATAGTATCTGAGCAGCCGTTTGTCTAAAACTCATGGTAACCAAATTGTTTCACATTCAGTCTTATTAGACTGAAATAATGGGGAGAGTGGACATATTAATCCATAACACAGCAACTGTGCTATTATAGGCTCTGTTACAGTGCACATGTGCAGAGTGTGAGTAAGGCAGAGAGAGAGCTGTATCTGTACTGGTGTCAGTAGCTTGTAAGAGGATCATGTCCACAGGCTTCCAAATCTCCTTTATATTATTACTTACAGTAGCTAGAATCCCAAGGGCTCTTACTTACACACACTCCCACCCTTACACACACACATATACACAAACACCCAAGTAACACCGCATGCTGTTGTGCTCTCTGACCGCTCATTATTTTTTCTTACTTGTGAGCTTCTGTTTCATAAAACTGGATGAAAATGCTCTGTGGAGAATGGCGATTGAAGTGATGAGCCACCATCAAAGTATGTTTACTCTACAGCTTGGGTTAGCTCTATGTAAATCTGAGTAGTAAAACATGTCTAACTGTGCTGTCCTACTGCGCTTAGATAGCTGCTACAGTGGCCAACAAATTACTATAAAGTTGTTTTATTGTTCTTTATTGTGTAGTTGGTTAAACTGTATTTTGATCTTTTTTGTGGAACTTTCATGCCAATAAAAGACGTTTGAACTTGAATTAAAAAAAAAAAAATAGTGTGAACTTTAACAAAGTGCAAAGTCATAGCAGAAAGTTGCAAAGCAAAATTTATTCTGCTTGGTGCTGTACGGCCCAACCAGTGGATCATCCAATAGCTAATCTGATAATAATTTAGTCATTGTGTGGTTGTAGCAGTGAGGTACTCTTCTCTTGCATTGTGTAATAAATGGGTCACAAATCTGCACTGCTGCCCACAATCAGCTGTTTATTTCTCCACACAGAGTGAGAACAGATCTCCAGTGTACAGTGTGCAGTGTGCTTTGGTGGAAACATGCTCCAAAAATACAGTGGGACAGGATACAACAAACTGGTAGCTATTTTTTTTATAGGAAACTAAAGCAAATGACAGTATGTGTGCCTGGTAACAACAAAATGTTACTGTGTCTCGCACAGCTAGAGTAGCTTCAGTGGTAACAAGCTCCAAAAATAGTATAAACAAAGAAAGAAATGATTTAGCTAACAGCTAGTTAGCAAAGTACATGATGTTTTCTTATGAAGTGTGAAGAAAGTCAGGCTAGCTATGTTGCTGAAAGCATGGCATGTTTTACATAAAAAAAACTGTGTAGTTATGGTATTATGACTAGTTTTTTCTATTTCAAAAATAAGTAATGTACATGTAAAGTAAAGTACATTCTTACAGGCAAAATCAATTTTCACATTGTAGCAATTTAACAACACTTCCTTACAAATCAACCTTGCATGGAGACAGGATACAGCAAACTGCTAGCGCGTAAATTAGGCTTAACAGACCAGTCCAGAAAAACACCAAAAAAGTAGGCCGGTTGCTCACTGTGTCACAGTGAATCCAGGAATGCTTAAGGTGCTCCTGACACATTAAAAAACACACTGGAACCATTGTGAAGCCTGCTCCAAACTTTGCTTAATGCTGCTAAACGATGTAATTAGCATATTCATGACGTCATCGTGTGTGCATTCTGCATTACCTCCAAACCATATTACTGGCTTCTCATCAAACCAGGTATCGATTTCCATTCTACGTGTTCAGTATGGGACATGTTAGGTGGGTGTGACAGCTTTGGAGTTGTTGGAAGGCACAAGTAATGTAATTACTTTTGCTGCTGAGTAGTAAAGTAATTACTTTTTAAATAAATAATAGGTGAGGAGTAATTGATTACATTTTATGGAACATGCCTAACACTGTTTGGCAAGGCAGAGGAATATAATATTAGATGGTGCTATACAGCCAATGTGATCTTCCATTTTATTTGTTCCCTTTAGCAATTTCAAGATGGTTTACTATTGGTGGAAAGAACATATTCACATGTCAGGGCTCTCCAAAGTAAAACTCCAGATGAAAGAACCTTGTAAATTTACTGAGCCTCCATGACTGAGTTCACCGGCTACAGCGATTCCATTTAAATCAGCTGATTTTGGACCAAGAGTTTCGCTGTTATAAATGTTGGTGAGACTGAGCTTTAACACTTCGATTTAAAATCCACTCTAGTTCTTCACAGGGCAAAGAAAGATTTTTTTATGGCTCTAAGACAAGATGAAGATAGTGGTTTCCCAGTGCAGCTGTAAATTAGAAACATTTTGTTTGCACAGATAGGAAAGAAGGTTTAAAAAAAGAAAACAGTTTCAGTTTTGAGAAAGAACACTAATAATCCCACCCTGGCGGGCTCCAACCATCTCAGGAAAAGTCTCCTATTATGATAACAACTACACCAAAGCAGCATAATGAATTTCACAGTGCCATGGCATCTGAAGTGGTACACATTGCAATTTTAACATGTAATCATATCCTGTTCTTTCATCCAAAAGAGATAAAGATGTGCTCACAAAGAACCTGGAATGGCACAGAGAAATTATGACTTTGTTTTTCAGTCTTCCTCATATTGACTATATAAAAAAATAAAAAAACTTTAGAAGTGAAACTGTGGTGCAGTTTAAGTGGAAGTTTTTCCAGGGCCCAGCAGTGCTGGGCAGGAGGCCAACCTTCCTCTAATGGTTTGGAAAGTCCAAGTCACTGCTTCTTAGCTGGCCAATGCACTGATTTAGGCACACTCCAATCAAAGCTAGTGTTTACTTCATAGTTCATTTCCTATAAAAAAGGGAGAAACAATTTATCATTTTGAGAAATTAGTTGACAAACAGGAACCATTTTTTCGCTGGGAGGCCAACTAATGTTTTCTTTGATTTTCAGCTTGTGGCAGCGGAGATTTGCCCTCAGAGAATTAAAGCCTTTTCTGGATCAGGTCCAGCCAGCCCACCCCTCTGAAACTGAACCTGCTCTCCAGTGTTACAGCAGCAAGGCTGTTTGCAGGGGATAGCAGAGGGAGGGGGGCGGGGTTGTTCGGCCACCTCAACTTCCATTAAAGACAAGCAAGCAGGGCAACCCAGAGACCCTCGATTAAGCTGCGCTTTGCAGGAAAAAAAAAAAGTTGAGGTGTAAAAAGTAATATCCTCGAGGGCTCGGTGGGTAATTCTCAATCACAACTCTCTCTTTGTACTGAGACCTTTGCTTAGTCGCCTCAATTATACTGTACCACCTCTAATCTGGGACTTTCTTCTATGGCTCACACAACATGACAGGTGGCACTTCCATACTAATGCCTAAGGAGCCATCATGGGGGGGTGTACACGTGAGTGTGTGTGTGTGTGTGTGTTCTGTTGGACAGAAATGAGAGGTTGAATTCAAATTGGAGGCCTATTTGCTCCAAGGCTATCTCTTGAGACTCTATTTGCCGAGACCTCCTGCTGAGAAATTTAGCGGGGCGTCTTGAAATGAAGACGGTGGTAATAAAAAGAAGTGGTGTTTTAGTTGGAGAGCTTCTAAACATGGTAGGACTGCGTCTTTTTTTTTTTTGCTTTCTTGTCTGACTTTCAGATCTAAATGATTGATGTCCCTGTTTCTGTGTTTCTTCTCGTCACCTCACAGCACAGCCGAATCCGCCGAAAATTCACGAGGGATGGTGGGCGTACAAGGAGGTGGTGCAGGGGAGCTTTGTTCCAGGTAAGCCTAAAAACAGTATGCAGCACTTTGATGAATGGAAGTTTCCCACAGAACACTCATTTTCTTGCAAACACTTTAAACACACTGTGTGCTTGATCCTGCAGTCAGAGCTTATTACATATTTAAGATAACATCGGGCCACCTTGCCAATGGCAGTAGTTTTATTTTCTCATTCAGACAAGACCTCTTTGCCCTTCCCACACAGCTAACACTTTGCACTGATTGATTGACGGCATCTCGCTGTTCTTTCCATCTTCTCCATCATGTTGTGTATCTGCATGTCAGGCCAATTATTTTCCTGGGATTGTGATTTTCTGCTGAGCTGAGGTGCTTTTGATAAAGCCTGCAGGTGGCTGTGTGAGTCTGAGTGTGTGTACGTGAGCTAATGTCTGTCCTTATGAGGACCAAATGTCTGCGTACTGAGAGAACAGCTGGGAAAATTCAACTAGAGGACATTTTGTGGGTACTCACTTCTGCAAACATCAAGGTTAACTTTGGTTTAAGGTTAAGGTGAGCAAGGAGATTTCATATGATAAAAATATAAGTACCGTAGCAATGAGAGGTAAAAGTTCAGGCTTAATTTTTGTACATTATAAAACTGAACAAATGTAAGGTCATTTATCAGCACCATTCCATTAGAACTTTAGTTGTAAAATTACATGACACATAGCAAGGCCACTGCTCTCAATGAACTCTTCTTCTAAGGCAATGTTAGCAGAGATAAGCTGTTCTTGCAGTGTTCTTGCACAATGCAGTTACTGTAGCAACTTAAAAGGGTTAGTAAGCTTTAAACAACTAGGGCAGCGCCCGTACAAAATGTGCCAGTCGGTCTGTGCTGCTCCTCTTTGCTGCAATAGTGTCTGGGTGACGGTGTAGAAAGTGTTGTCGCAGTTGACCTCCGCCTTTCTTAAAAACCTGGCATGTGCACACTGTCAGTTGTCTGGGTGCTGCACTGCCCTTGTAGTGAAGTTCTGCCTTTTTTTTTCTGTTAACTCGTAGAAAAATTATGTTTGAAGGTTTCTGTAAAGCCGCTCATCCAAAACCCTTCATAGTTGTCATCATTTCCTTGGATCTTCAGCAATGCTGCTGTGAAGTTTGAAGTCGATCAGATGAGCACTTGTTGAGAAAATCGAAATACAGACAGACAGACAGGCAGAGATTCCTCCATTTATAGTTAGATGCTCTTCATCCTGTCCTCTGCTGCTTGCAAACTATGCATGCTTGCACATTACGGGCACCAGATCAGCCCCATATCGCTAGGAATTACATTCATATTTGACAAATCTGCACATTTCTATTTATGTGCATTGGCAATGTTCAGTGCAGTTCAATGTTAGTGATGCAGCCAACCAAAACAAGTCCTTTAACTTTGACTGACTTTCTGCTTGGACATGTTGAGTCTCCTGGTTTAAATATCCAAGTCATACAACGAGGGTAGGCCTGGTGATCAGATTCCAAAAGTGGGCCTAAGGATGGAGCGATAAGATGGAGTGAGAAACAGCAGCCATGACAGCTGAGTGTTAACCCTAAGACCTTTCAATCAAGGTAAACACATCTTTCCTTTAAGCATTAATCCTTGTTTAAATGGACCCCTATTTTCACAATACCCACCAAGACATACAGGTGTTGTACTTCTATCAAAAATACCACTGACTTCAGTACAGTGCCAGTTTTTGTGGAATCAGAAGAGCCAGCCAGTCTGAAGGTGTTTTTACAGTAGCATGGGTATTCAGTCATAACTTTTTTTTTTTTGACACAAACATTTTAAGTTCATCTTAAAACTTTAAAGCAGGAGCTGAGGATTAAAGTTGTCATATCGTGATGGAGGCTGCGGTTAGGGATGGGGCCTTAGGGAATCAAAGCATCCATGTAATATAGCACAGTGAGGTAGTGTGGTATTGTGGTGAGTACACAGAGAGTAAAAGCATCTGTTTCCCAAAGCAAACACTACAGCGTTCCCAGCATGTCCAGGCATACATAAATAAGTGCCTGTTTGTCCTTCCCTCTGGCACCGACCACTTGTCGGTTTGCTGCTCTGTTTATATCTCAGCTATCTCTTCTTGCAGTTCTCCACGGCACACTTGCTTTACTAACCACCGTACAACAGCTGGAGCAGTTAAACACTATTCATGATCCTCCCGTGGCCGTGCAGAGAATTCCCAACTCTAGTTACCTTGTTGTGCAGCCAGCAGGATTTCATAGCTGGGACATAACAGAGAAGGGAAGCATTTGCACTGCACATGAAGCTCGTTTTAATGGCGCAGGGAGAAATATTATTGATGGAACATATTTGCTTATTGGACTTCTGCTGCTTGGACAGGGAGTGGTTATAAAAGATTTCATTGAAAATTTAACAGTTAGTGCAGTGGAATTTTAGTGACACACACGGTAAATGGACTGCATTTATATACTGCTTTTCTGGTCTTATCAGCCCCATTCATCCATTCACACACACATTCATATAGCGCTTTGTCTATACATACGGCACCTTTCAGGGGCATGAAGGATACTTTGACATGCGGACTGAAAGAGTCAGGGATCAAACCACCGACCTTCCAATTAGTGGACGACCTGCTCTAACTCCTGTTCCACAGCTGGAGGTTGTTATATGTTCTTATGCACACGGGGGCACAAAAACATGTAACAACGTTTGCTCATTTTCAAAGTAACACTTCTCAGCTCCCTGCCTATTTCATAAATTGCTTATTTATCCGAGATTATCAGTGCAACAGCTCAGGAGACATCTGTACCATCTAGTTTTTGAATATTGTATCATCTAACAGTTATGTGGGTTCATATCAAAACTCAAGACTTATGTGTATGTGATTGGCAGCCAGGGTAATATTGTGGAAATTGAAATGGAAATGATACTTCCTCCGAACTGGGAAAAGCAATAACATCACTGTAAGTCTCCACTCAGCTTTGGTACCAATGGCTCATTTCGCTTCTGTCGTCTCTCTCCTCTCAGCGGAGGGCTAAAACCGCGGTCCAGCATCTTAAAACATTTGCACCCCAAGGTTAGCAAAGCAAATGTAATCACATTCTCAGGCCTGTGTCACTGCTCTTGACCTTTGGAATATTGCTTATCCATTCTGCGCTCTCTCAATTAGCTTTGCTCTCAGCTCCTCTTTCGCCACCATGTCTTAATGTTTAATTATTTCAGCCAGGGTTAAAAGGGATGCAGTCTGTCATCGGCCTCACTCACTGTTGTGGCTTCTTTTTACAGCCACAACAGTGCCTGGACCATTTATTCCAGTGCTGGGTCTTTGAATGCTATATTAGTTTGCACGTTTTACTGTAATTTATAGAAGCACTCAGGCCATGTGTGATTTATTTAATTTATGCACTGCTTAGTTTGTGTCTGCTGTGTGAGTTTATAATTCAGCTGGACTTTAATTAACATGGCAATGCAAATACACAAAGAAATTATGTAGATGGAAAAAAAAGAAATATGTGAAAGTGGAGCCTGCACTCCAAACAGCTAATAAGCTGCTACTGTAATGCTCCTGATTTTTTTTTAACAATGTCACCAGTGCTGAAGGTGAGTGTTGTTTTTTGGAACATAGTTTATTTGAATCATAATAAAAATACTTCCCTTACGAACTGGTACAGTTCAGTCTTTACTTTAAAGAAACGAATCATGTGACACAAGCTGCCCACCTTAATAATGTATTACAGAATAAATACATATAAATAAAATGAGATAAAAAACATGATTCTGAATTTTTCATTGAACTTTACACAGCTGAACACTGAACTGCACACGGAGAAGTTCATGTTATGCTTGAAACTACGTGATCTGGATTTTAGTTTTTTAATTGATTGGTATCCGTCCTGAAGATTGATCCATCTTTACCTTGACAAAAAGAATGGGAGAGAGGTTTGTTTTTGTGAATAAGAAAACATTTTGTATAAATGTCTTCATATTATATTATTTATGGTATTGAACCAGTTCACTGTTACTGTTCTTTGTTCATTGTTGTGTGTAGCAGGGGCCTCATGTGAAGGAGACAGAAGGTGAGATGGAAGTTTTGATTTAAAGAGGGAGTGCCTCGGCATGCCTCAGGCTGTGTGCATGGGCTTTTATTTAAGAAATGATATTGTCACATTTATAAATGTTTGGCTGCTGCAGATGGCAACATGTACGATGTACGTAGAGGAGAAGTGGGTCTGACTGTATTTAGATGAGAGTGTACCTGAGAGAAGTGTTGATGCTGGGAATGTGAGAGAAGGGCGGCTGCTACTTAATGTGATTTTACACCATTTCTTTTAAACTGTCTCCTGGGTTTAGCTCGGAATTCTTCCTCAAATTTAAATCTGAATTCAAAGTCTTTCACTCTGTCTTCCAAGGTTGTAGCCAGGATTTTAGAAATACTGATGCTTTGAGTCAAAGTTGGTGACAGAGAAATCACTTTTCCTGTGACTGTTTCACAATAAAAGCCACTCTGTGCTTTGCCAGTTGAATGCCTTCCAGAACCAGCAGCAGTAGGACATGCAAGGTTAGAAACATAAGTTGACAAAACAATTTTAACTCAAGATCCACTTATTCACTTCTTCCAAAGCTTTTGACCATGCCTTCAACAAAAGGAGTTTAGCTGTCACGGAGCTGCAGCTGCTCAAACCTTCCATTACTCTCATGGTTTTTACAAGCTCTCGTCCATGTTGGCCCGTAAAAACTGAGAAAACCATCTGCTGGTGAAGACTGTGTGATAGAGTCAAAAGCTCTTGAAACTAATCTTGAGAAAAAAATACACAGGACAAGACCCAGTGGCATCAACGGTGCTGTTATGCAGCCCTGTTGCCTTCTTTTCACTGCCAGCTCCCTCCTCCTAGATGAGCCGTCTGACGGCCTCTGAGTGCCAACACAACTTAGGGTTTGGATCCATTCGTCCCTCTGTGTGGCCATAATCCTGCTGCAAGTCTCACAGCTGAAGTGATGTAATGGTGCATCACTGCAGAGTCTGGAGCAGTAGGACTTTTCCCATGTTAGCTCCTACCTGGGGCTAGTGATAGAGCCGTGGAAGCAGCAGTGATGAGGGGGAGGATGGAGAGAGGAAGAGCTGAACGGTAGGAGAGGAAGGAGCTACAGAGAGTGGGGGAGGTTACTGCAGGGCAGAGAGCGATGAGCGGGCTCAGAGAGACTGACACAGAGATATTTTTATGGAACTAATGGTGTAACACACACTCACACACAGACACACACACACAGACACACACACACACACACACACACACAGCTAGTACAATCACTATTACAATCACAATCCTCCACATGATAAGATCTTGGGTCCCAGGGTTAGGTATCCATTCCATATTAGAAGACTTTGTTGTTGTTTTTGTTGTTGCTGTTGTTGTTGTTTGCTTACACTGTAAAGAATAAATCAGGATGAGTGATGCTTAGAATTATAGTGGTCATTGTTACACATTCAATAATTAGGATAATGTCAAACAATGAGATGATTAGGATTAATTATGTAGAAAATAAAAACCATAAAATAACAGCTAATACAAACTGAATGTTCTGCTCACCATGTCGGTCTATATGCTATTATTATTGTTTTCTTTCATTTTATTTATTTATTTATTTATTTATTTTTCAGCTCTGTAGATGCTGTAGTTGCTTTTTAGACATCTAACATCACATCACTTCCTCTTTATTCCTGCCACAGTGTGGCCATGATATGACAAAGCATTGGCAGCTTATTGATATTTTCTAATTGTTTTGGGCCCTGAAAAAGTAAAATATGAAAATGCTCTTCCATGAGGCCCGATGCCCGATTGCTTTGGCAGAAAAGTACTCCCAAAGAAAACCAGTGACAATAAGCTGTGTGGATTGTCCAGATTAATATGAAAGATCCTGGAAAGACAGCTTGCTGTAGATTTTTTTGAAATGTAATTTTTCAGTTCTGTGAGTATCACACACCAAGTTCCATTCACGTCAGGTTGGTTAGGGGAAGTAATCTGAAGAAGATATGTCACAACCCAGCCAAATAAAACCTGAGCAACACTATCTGCATGGCAACAAAGCCCTTGATCGGTGAGGAAAACATGGGTTTCTATGTAAATTGGGTGAAGTGATCCTTTAAAAAGTGCATTTGCTGAAAGAGTTGGGAGTTCAGCTGTTATGTCAGCCGCTCTCCTGATTTAAATGCGATAAAACCTGTTGGCACAAGTGTTGAGTAATGTACTGCGGTGCTCTAGTTAGGATTATTGTTGTGTTTTTTGCTGTTAACAAAGCATGGAGGACGGCTCTTGATCTTGAATGTGCCAACATCCTATCTAATCATCAGAACTTATCGTACATCTGCACATCTGATGCACCATTTTCCAAGGCCCTCAACCCCGCGTCAGAGCGTTTTGTCACAGCTTCTCATCACTGGAATTTAATTTAATCCTGTGTTTTCCCCTCCTCACACTCTTGTTTGATAGCCACTTTTGTTCCCAGCAATCAAACAAGCAGAAGCAGTTTTTTTCTAGCTGATTAACATTTTTTTTTTTTACGTCCCACTGAGACAAGAACCAAGCACCAATTATAGAATTTTAGCCACCAGTAGCAAAGTCCAAAAGGCATTGTTGTGAAAAATCCCCTTAAATGTTTTTTTTTTTGGATACTCCAGCTAAGCCTCTGTCTGAGTCAATGGACGAGGCTAATTTGGAGTTACTTCATGTATGTCTGACGGGTAGGGAGCTCTTCTTTAAGTGACAATCACTGACACGGACACCGCCGGCAGGGCCGAGCGTGATTTGCCGTCAGCAGGTTTATGGGAAGAAAATGGAAATCTAATAGCACGTTGCCGGCTTGTTTTGTGTGTACCCAAGCCAAGCTCCTGTGCTGGAGGTCGAAATAAGCCATATATTAAATATCTGAAATTTGCAGAGGCTGCTGTAGTGAGTGGGGCAGGTCTGATGAACAGAAGCCTCTCAGTTGTGGGATCAGTGCAGGACATGGTTTCTGACAGCCAGCACTCACACCAGAGGCTACTCCATGGGCCATACATCCACTGCACTCACATTGTTGCTCTCAGCTACAGACTTACATTTAATTCCACAAATCCCTGTAGTTGTTTGCACTCTTCACCAATTCTATTCTTTATCTCACATACCGTAGGTCGGGATATTTTGTCAATTTAAGGTTGTTTGGATTCATATAATTTGATGAACATTGTTAGGACCAAGCACTGGGGCTCAAAGAAACCATGGTTTATTTAGAGCTTTACCTGTAATGAACAAAGTACATATTGATAGCAGTTACTTATGAAAGAAAAGTAGGGAAAAAAAAGAAAAACAGCAACTTAAGTTTGAGCTAAACTCAGCTGACTTACCACATGACATGAAGGTAGGTTATATACAGCCAGAGGCTAGTCTACACAGACAGAGTAATTAACTCTATCCTTCAAATTAACATTAAAACAAAGACTTAGATTTTGTTGTAGTCCAGACTACCCCATGGCACACGTACTTGGTATCTTCCACTTCCTGCTTGTCATAGAATAAGAGGCCATCTTAATGAGCCCCACATCTTTTGAGCAGAGGATCAGTCACCATGGATCCATGAAAGAGAACTAAGGTAAAACAAATTTTACAGCAAATATAAATGACTTAATGACAGACTGTTAACTCAAATGCAGGACTTCAAATTAGCAAACTGAACTGTGTGCTGTCTGAAAACAGAAGAAAAACTACTGACAGTATCAGTTTAATTCAACAGCACCACAAAGTAAATGATCTCACAGTTTCAACAAAAACTGAACACAGTGACCAAAAGGAGGATTTACTGCAGGACTGTTGTATTCAGTTCCTGTGGTTGTATCTAGGTGTACCTAATATACCAGCAGCTGAGAGTGCTGTATTATCTGTCTGGCAATGTACTCGCCTGCTGTTGACCGTGCAAGAAGTGGGCATTTCACATTATATATTAATGTATGTTGCACCTGCAAGAGAGGGAAAAAGAAGAAAAGAGAAAAAATAAAAGAATGGAAAGGAAAAGGGGAAAGAATAGTAATGAAAAGAGGGGAGAGAAGGAAAGGCAATATGAATAGGACAGGAAAAAATGCATTTATTTCAGCATCCAAAAACCCATGTCTGTGGCATACATATACTGGATGTACTTACACTGCACCAGTATCCTACTGTTGTGTTGTACTTTTGTTGTTGTTGTGCAGTTGCTGGCCACCCCCTCTGCATGTTACAGGCCTTCCAGTGCTTGATGGAAGCTTCTCTTGTCTCAAACAAAAGCCTCCTCCTTCACAGCCCGTGTCCTGGTGTCTGCTTGTGTTGCTGCTTTATGTCTAACTGAGTGTGTGTGTCTGATGGAGTTCACGCTCTGTTCACATTCAAAGAAAGTCTGTGGTAGAAACCCTGTGTGGTGTTAGTGCTCGCTGTCAGAGAGGACTGGAGGAACGCTGGAGCTGCTCAGCAGGCCTGAACACAACACACACTCTCATCTGTTTTCACACACACACTTTGTTTTACTGTATTTGTAGGAAATCACTGACGTAATACATTCCCTTGCCCCTTACCCTAACCTTGACCATCACAGCTAAATGCCTAAGCCCAACCCTTAACCTAAACCTGATTCCAACCCTGAATCCCCAAAACCTCAATCAGCCTTTGAATGTGTGTCAGAAAATCGTGCAACTATGCAAAATGTCCTCACTATCCCAGAATGTCCTCACTTCACTGGTTTAAAACTCAAACTGGTCCTCACAATGTATAGTCATACAATTACACATACACTAATACACACACACACACACACACACACACACACACACATACACACACATACACATACACACAACCATAACAAATTCAGTGGTTTTACTCCCAGGTACTGCACACAAGAGGCCTGAGGTGATTCATCACTTCCCAGAGCTACACAAACCTCTCTGTATATGCACATAAAAAATGCACAAACACACACTTTCGGAGACATCTGTTTGCACACACGAGCTCACAAACACACACACAACCTTTTGTATACCTCCACACACACTCCCCTAGAAAAGCAAATGGACACACACCGCAGTCTTTTTCTTGAATTTCCTTTCTGAAACACCTGCTTTGCCTTTCCCTTTTCTCTGCCTTTCTGATTCAAATTGCTGGCAGTTTATCTGTTTGACTGGGTGGAATTGAGCAAATGGACTCAACTAAAAGCCTCTGAGCTGCAGTAATGCAGCAACGGGCTGGATAGGACCAACGAGCACCCCAGCACCATTTGTTGGCTGTAAAATGAAACAACACAATATACAATGAATCTCATCTCAGTGCCTCTGTAGGCTGATTTGAATACAAATCAACAGCAATCACAACAGCAGGGGCGGCCGGGGATATCTATCAGCATGCCGATGTGCTGAGGCTGGAGATTGGCACATTTAGATGCTGTTGGAGGAAACAAAAACAGCAGAGCAAGAGGTCCATGGGCTCCTCAGATCTCTGGACAGCCTGCTGGTTAATGGGCTTATTTATCATAATTTTTGGTGTTTTGCCAGTGGCAGAAACAAGGGATCAATGTTTTGGGGCAGCACTTCAAGGAAAGATCACAGGGGCCAAGGAGGGTGGGGAGCTTCATCTCTGTTGATTATTCGGCCTCTCTCTCTCTCCTGCTGTCTCCCTCTGTCTCTCTCCCCCCTCAAGAACGGCTGCTGGCCTAGATTGAATTGATTAGATAAGACTCCTCTGATTCCCAGCATGGCCCAGACATGATCACTCTGGAATGCCAATAGCGCTGCTCTGTCTGGGTCATTTTTCTTGACCCGCAGTGAGGAGCTGCTGCCTGGATAGCTGGGGTTACATCAATTTATGGGGCCAGTATTAGAGCTTTCTTAAAAGTGACACATGGGTCGGTCAGCTATATCCCTGACAGTATGGATGTTATGGTGTTTGTTTGAGTATACATTTATGGTGTCACTGATCAATACTGATTTGGTTTCTCATATCAATCCTGTAACGTATAGATTTTATTGTGACTGTACCGGTTTGCAGCTAGGAAAGCATATAGCTCTGTCCTTGGCATAACTTATACTCCCAGGCCAGATGGGTTCTACAATCCCCTCAGTATGTTCTGAGCCTGCTTTGGGGTCTCTTCTCTTTCAGCAGTGCCTCGAACACCTCCTCATTGCGGCCTAGTAATCAGATGCCTGACACACCTGAACTGATTCCCTTCAAAGCAAAGGAACAGTAGTTCTGCTGTGAGCTTGTTTTGTATATCTGAGCTCCTCACTGTACCCCTAAGAATAAGCCTTATCCCCACTAATGCACAAGACAGTCGAAACTTCGGCCCAACCAAAAATTGGCAGTCCACCATTTCCCAACCCTGGTCTGAGACTTACAATTTTATGGCTGTAATTTCAATGATATTTGGAATGTTTAGGAATGGAAATGGCATACCTTACAGTCAAACTGTCTACCAGCAGAGATCTGAATGTGTCAGTAAAACTTTCACTTTATTTGTTTTCTGAAACAAAAAACAAAAACAAAACATCAGATCGTGGAATATAACATCTGCTCAGTATTACTATACTTTAGTCTTTTGCTCATCTTTTGGCACTGATTAGTTAAGGTTTTGGAAAACTCATGGTTTAATACAGAAAAAGTCTGCATTGATTTGAAGCACAAAATGCAGTGTAGTAATATTCCACATTCCATGTTGTGAGGAGCTCACAAGTGACCAAAATCAAAAAAACAATGTGTACTTAAATCTGAAATATGATTATCACAGACAGTAGGAGGAGGAAAGTTGGGGGTGGTTAAGGAATTGTGCATAGTTTGTCATGAGCAAAAACCAGTTTGGCAGTGAATTAATTTATTGATATATGATATTTTACTTTGCAAAAAACTCAGTGATGCAGGTTCATTGTGTCTTTGTAAATTCCTTACAGTTAAAAATGTACAGCACATTTAGTCATTGTGCAACCAGCTGAGTGAGTTGCACTATTTCCTGGTTGTAGCTAATATAAGACAGAGAAAGACACACAAGGAGAAGGACAAAGTGAAGGAGTGAAGAAAATAACTGCACTTGGGAGAAACGTATGGCAGAAAGACAAACATGACTGTGATGTGTTGGAACTAAATCAACCACAGTAGATGAGTTGGTCCACAATGGGGAAACAAAGGCAAACAACTGCATAATGAAATCAATCCAAACAATGCATTGTGGGAACAAGCAGTGGAGGAGCTAATGTTTGGAAGGGACAAATCCTAGCGGGCTTCCGTACTTGTGGGCCTGTAGACTGTTAAAAAAAAAAAAACAACCAGCTTTGTCGGTCTTTTTACCGGGCCTCGTTGTGTGATTGTCATTCGGGGTCCACATGAGAGCGAGCTGTGTTCGTGCTCCTGAATGGGTTTTCTGGCCAATCACAACCAAGTTTCAACCTTCATTTACCCAACCCAGGCACACTTCCCAGCAGATAAGTCCAGGGCTGGATCTGCAGCGGACTGCAGGAGAACCCTTCACATGCTGAGTTCCCACAGATGTAGAGGACGTGAAGCAGGGGAGGCTGGCTAATAGCGTCCCCGCAAAGTACAGAATCACTTCGTTTGCTCTCCTCTGCCATATGTTCTCATTAGAAGAGCAGCAGCACATGTGAAATTGTGCAGGCATACATGGGAGGGGCTGATACATTGATAAAGCAAGCATATACTAATATAGAAGTCTAACAGCACAAATGTGCAAGGACCAGAGAATCTATTTAAGCCTGCAGTGTTGATTTAATGACGTTTTCCGCGGTAATGAGCATAAAGGGACACATTGTGAAGATTTATTTTCAACATTCGCTCAATAACACTCCAACCCTATAGGCCCGCACTGGTACAAGAGCATGTGTTTGACAGGATGTGTACTACAGCATGTTGTACAGGGCAATGCCATCAGTGTTTCTTTTCCTTGGAAAGACACACGAGCAGCTCAATGAAATGTCAACGTTTTTAAACCATCTGCCAACAGCAACTTGTGTTCAGTGTATCAAGGTCTCAATAGACAGAGGTGACTCGTCAGCCAACAGATGTTGGTAAATAGTCGCACTAAAGGAGATTATGGGAATCATATGTATTTATGACAGGATATGATGAACTACGCCCACATGTTTAATACACTGCACATTTAATCTTTTAATGCTTCAAATACTAACAAGAAAGAGGTGATGCTATTCTTTAATGTTATTTTCTAGCTATTTCTACTGATTAAGTGTGTGACTAAAAAGATGCTTTAGAGCATTAGTGATTCAGTAAAAGGGAAGTTGTTTACATGCTATAATTTGTGGCAATAATAAACCATGAATCGTTGTATTGACAAATAGAATTGAATTTTGTCCATGAACAGGGAAGCTTGAATGAAAAATCCTATCCATAGTGAGCTACCTACACATGACAAACCTTCAAACTTTGACAACAGTTCCAAAAACACTAATGAGGCCTACTCATAGCAGCATTTAGAGTGAAATGCTCCTAGTTTTTTTTTTGTGTGTGTGTTTTTTTTTTCTGATATCACCCGCAACTCTTTCATCTCCTTCTCTTTCAGCGCCTCTTGGTTCTTTAAGACTCACGCACAGCATTTCCCAACAGAGATTAGCATGAAGATTTGAGACGCAGCTTTGAAATATATTGAGCAGCTGTGGAATATGGAAAGTGTAGATGGGTTTAAATATAGCTAGACTTCAGCTGCATTTTTACACATGACATATATACAGTGTTACTCTAAACATACTTGTATGTTTAGAGTAACAGTTTGCCCTTGCACAAACAAGTATGTACACATACAAGTGTGTATGTTATACATTAATATGACTCCTTCTGGCATTTGTGCAAGAGGAGGTCTTGATACTCCAGTACCTCTAGCAAGCTGGTAACGGGGTGAAGAGGCTGTGGCTGGCATGGGTGGGGTCCTCCACAATGCTGAGGGCCTTGTTGGTGCACCATGCTTCATGGATTTCTTTAATGGAGGGGAGAGAAGCACTGATGATCCTCCCCGCTGTGCTCACTGTGCGCTGTAAGGTCTTATGGTCTGAGACATTTCAGTTCCCATACCAGACAGTGATGCAGATGGTCAGTATGCGGTGAGGACAGGTGGAACGACGCTCACCTTCTTGAGTGGACACAGGAAGTGGAGGCACAGCTGTCCTTTTTTTTTTTTTTTTGGAAGGTGCTATCATGGTGTGAGTTCCAGGGGAGATTTTCTCTCTTTGTGTTGCAGACATGCAAAAAAAGTGATTTGGATATTCTGGCTAACCTGCCTCCCATAAGTCAAACCACCTCAGAATCTAGCACCCCATCAAGCAGGGGAGACTCGACTATGCAGTAGCACTTGCCTTTCCAAACCAGGAAAGAGCATGTTATTTGAACTTCCAAAATGACATTTAGACTTCTACACTGCTAAATAAACTGACAAAATGTTTACCATTAACATATACAGTGCACTGTGTATATGTGTTAAATGTGTTAACTGTAAAAAAGAGAAACAGTTTATTTTAATAGAGAACAGAGATGGGTTTGCTAGCTTGTTCTATTTTGGATCTCATGGCCATTTGTCAAAATACTTGTTTTGTTAAGCTGTGACACTAACACATCTCTTGTTGAGCCTTTTATCTCTCCTAATTCCTTTTTAATAAGCAAAAAGCAATGCAAAAAACATTCAGGCATCACCTTTATCAGGGAAAATGACAAATGTCGCATGTAGCAAATTATATCACTTGTTGCTAATTAAAGGTAATTCTGTGGTTCTGTGGTTGTGGCTTCTAAAGAATACTCTCTGCAAGTCAGTGTCTAAAGAACAAACATCAATAATGTTTCAATAAAATGCCATTAAACACCAACCCTAACAGGGGAAGTTGGAATATTTCCCATTTTAAGAAACATGGCTGTGAGAAAGGAGGAAGGAGGAAAGAGAACATAGCATAAATATGATAATCGTTATCAAAGAGGAAAGTTTTGAGCCCACGCTTAAAAGTGGAGAGGGAGTCTGCCTCCTGGACACAAAATGGTAGATGATTCCACAGTGGAGGAGCATGATAGCTGAAGGCTCTGCTTCCCATTCTATTTTCGGAGACTCTGGGAACCACTAGTAAGCCTGCATTCTGGGAGCGCAGTGTTCTAGTAGGATAATAAGGTGCTATAAGCTCTTTAAGATATGATGGTGCCTGACCATTGAGGGTTTTGTAGGTGAGGTGCAGGATTTTAAATTCTGCTCTGGATTTTACAGGAGGCTAATGCAGTGAAGGTACCACAGGAGAAATGGAACTGTAGGGCCTTTATAGAATTGTTAAGACAGCCTGATAATAAGAAATTGCATTAATCCAACCTAGAAGTAACAAAAGCGTGGGCTTTGTTTCTTCATCTTTTTGAGACAGAATGTGCCTGATTTTTTCAATGTTACATAGATGAAGAAGGTTGTTTTATGTGGGTGCTGAAGGACATATCCTCATCAAAGATGACTCTGAGATGCCTTACGGTGGTTCTGGAGGCCAGGACAATGTCATCTGGAGTAACTATCATTAGCTAATTTGTTTCTAATTCCTTTTTTCCTTTTTTAAAGTTTTAGAGTTCAATAACAGAAATTTTTGTTCATCCAGGTCTTTATATCCTTAAGGCATGTTTTATGTTTAGCTAACTGATTGGTTTCCTCTGGATTCACATACAGGTACAACTGGGTATCGTCTGCATAACAGCAGATGTTCATGAAGTGTTTTCCTACAATATTGTCTAATGGAAGCATATATAAGGTGAAGAGAACTGGTCCGAGCACTGAACCTTGTGGAACTCCATGTCTAACGTTTGCGTACATGGAGGATTCATCTCTGATGTATAGAAACTGAAATTGATCTGATAAATAGGGTTTAAATCAGCTTAGTGTGGTTCCTTTGATTCCAATCACATGTTCCAGTCTCCATGTGATGGTCTATGGTACCAAATGCAGCACTATGATCTAACAAGACAAATACAGACACAAGTCCTTTGTCCGAGGCAGTCAGACGGTCATTTGAAACCTTCACCAGTACTGTCTCTGTGCTATGATTCACTCTAAATCTGGACTGAAAATCCTCAGATCCATCATTGCTCTGTAGAAAGTCACACGACTCATTGGTGACTGTTTTCTCGAGGCTCTTAGAGAAAAAGGTTAGATATAGGTCTGTAAGAAGAACTTTAATTACAGCTACTTTAAAGGACTGCAGTACATAGCCTGGACAGATTGATCAAATCTAGTGAAGAAATGCTAAGTAAGGGTAAAGTTTCCTTAAGCAGCCTAGCTGGAATCAGGTCTAAGAGAGAGGTTGATGGTTGAAGAAATCGTTGAAGTTAGTTGATGAGGTAGAAGTCTAAATACATATCAGGTTTTACAGCTGTTTCTACTGTTCTTGTGTTTGAGGATAAATCAGTGCTCGTTGAATGCAGCAGGTAATGAATTGTCTCTAAAAATTAGAATTTTATCATTAAAGAAGCTCATGAAATCATTAATACTGAGAGCTGTAGGAATACATGAATCAATAAAACTATGCTGAAAAGAAATGTGGCTTTCTTATTGTTTTCTCCTATTAATGAAGAGTAATAGGCTGTAGGCTGCTCTGGCATTACAGAGGGACCTCCTCTATGTTTTCAGACTCATTGCGCCAGGCTAAGTGGGATTCTTCCAATTTGGTGGAACGGCATATCCTTTCAAGTTTTCATGTTGTTTGTTTTAATATGTGGGTTTGGGAGTGAAACCATGGAGCTACGCTCTTTTGTTTTATTGTCTTCCTTTTTAGAAGAGCAATACAGTCAAATGTCATTTGCATTGAGCCTGCAGCACTGTCAACAAGATGGTCAATTTGGGGGGGAGTAACCTTTGCTGAAGCACTGTCAGATAGACAACCAGTAAAGGCATTTTTACTTAACTGCATGTAGTCCAGTCATAGGAGTTCAAAGGTTATCAAGTAGTGGTTTGATAAAAGAGGATTCTGTGGAAATACTATTAAATATTCAATTCTGATGCCCTATGACAGAAGAAGGTTGAGGGTGTGGTTAAAACAGTGAGTGGGTTTATTTGCACTCAGGGAAAAGCCAATTGAGTCTAAAAATGAGATGTGGATTCATTTAGGCTAATATTTAGGATTCAGTAAGAGAAAATAAATCAATGTAATAATCTGATATGAGATCATTTACAGCTCTGGATGACAGAGATCTATTGTTTAATAGTCTACATTTGACTCTCCTATTTTGTCTTATTTCTGTAGTGGTGGTCTTAATTTGATAAGGTTTTTATGAATAACTCCTCCTCCGTTTTCTTTTTGACTAAATTAATTTAGGTGATCGGAGGGCAGGCACAGTCTCTAAAGTGGTTTTGGGTGGGTGACTGCTCTAATGGAAGCGCAGAGAAGCGTGTAGGACTGCACTTCTGCCTCCTGGTCTCAGCTCTGGGTTGTCATGGTTTTGGTCTACTAATAAACATGGCCAGATTTCTAGATATGAGAGCTGCACGTCCCAAAGTGGGATGTGTGCCGTCTCTAATCAGACCAGAAAGTCCAATTATCTACAAAGCCCAGGTTGTTGGACACCGCCTCAGCAGTGGGTGGTTGAACGATGACATGTGCTTATACAAGTCATCAGTGGTCAGATTAGGCAGGGGTCCAGAGAAAACCACAGAGTACCACATTGTTGGACACTGTTTTTGTATGTGAGCTTGACACATTTTGTATGTATTTACTATGCACTGCTGTTCATTATTTTATATTTCTTCCTTTGTTGCTTGCCTTTTTCTTACCAGTACAGTATTGTCCTAATGAAGCATTAGACGGTGTAGTAACACATTTTGTTCCAACAATGCCTTTGTTCGTACAGAGAGTTTGTAAGTCATCAACAAAAGTTGGGTTGTAGGTTGTAACTTTCAAGGCTTCATCTACTTCCATTGCTGCACCAGTTTCCTATGACTTTTTATTTTTACCTTGGTCAGTTTACTGCTGACCTTTGGACCCTTTAAGGTGATTCATTGGACGTGAGCTGCTTAAATTTCATTAGAAACTAGAAAAATGCCGGCGTTCTAAAACCTTTGACCGGTCGTGTACATGGATTCAAAGACGGATTTAGAGATGTCTGAGTAGTTACTCACTGTACATTCGTCCAGACTGTTTTTGGTTTGCGAGCCAGGAGGGCAGACTGAGCAGAAGAGAGTAGGAGACTGACCGTGAGCTCTCTCCTCTCAATCTGCTTTAGCTCTAATGAATGAAATATTCATCAATCCTTCTGTACCGCAACTACACACACTCACACATACACAAACAAATCACATCGGGCCCTCCCTGACTGTGATTTGTTTGCAGATGCTGGTCAACTATATCCATTTGTCTGATCCCCCTGCCGCAGGACAGCTCAGTACGCCTCTCCACAGCTCATAAAAATGCCGACTGAATTTACATCAAGCCGACTAGGGTGTAAATTCCTGCCCAGGTCTGTGGCCTGACAGGCCGACATGCGGCCCCTTAACGCTCAGAGGGGAAAATGGATGAAGTCAAATGAAGCGAGGGTGATAATGAAACTCATATTACCCCATTTAACCTTTAGCTGAGGAGCAGCACCCTGCAGTGTCCTCCTGTGGGCCATGTGAAATGGTTAAAGCTCTGAGAACTCATCTGTCTGCATATCTGACAGCACTAGGTGGGCTCTGAGCATCACAATGGAATAAAGTGATGGCTGACACAAATATATATAGACCACAGGAAGTTATTTTAACTGGTCCATTTAAAAAGAAAAAAAAATCAATTCACAATGCAAAAAAATCTGTACAGCTCCAAATGTCAGTTTAAACTCAAACTAAAACTGAAAAATGTATTTATCTAAAACCAAAATAAGACTGATTATACTTTGATTTAAAAGATTGTCACTTCAGAGGGAACAACAGGGGACATGTTGTCTTGTTAGGATTTTTTTTCTCTCTTTTTTTTTTTTTTTTACAGTTTATGTTTGTTTGGAGCTAAAATTAGTTTACAGAACACAGTGAAAGTCTGGGGAATGAAAAACAGCCAGACAAATATGGTGCACTGTTATCTGGGATCTGGATCTTAAAGTCAAAACTGCATCTTGACACAAATTCAAAACCTCAAGAGGTGAATTCACCCTCCATGGAGACGGTTTTGATTTTATTTGTCCAGGTCAGTCTTCCTCCACCTCACTCCAATGGAAGTGAATGGAATTTTGTTTGTGGCTCTCACAGCATTGAAAAATTACATTTAAAGTTTTAAAGAATAAACAACTAAGGAGCAGCATATCTTTTCAGAAACAGTGTCCGTTCATTTAAAAGAAAAGTTTAATTGAATTGAACTGAATTACCTATAAAAACCCTTATGGTTAAACAGCGGTGAAATACAAATTATTTGTGTCTAAATAGGGTTTGGAACGTAGTTAGTTGTAAGTGCAAAAGTTGGCCTCTTAACTCTAAATGACCCAGTATATAAATTTAGAATTTTTTTGTAACACCTCCCCAGTGTTTAGAGGGTCAGTCACCATCAGATTTCAGTGCCGATGCTGGAAAATTTAAATGATTAATGAAGGTATCCATCTTGTGCTAAGTGTGTGTGAAACATGCAGGATTTTGGACTGGTCCATTCTGTTGATCTGAGCAGGTGGAGACACCAGTGAGCATGATCTGTTTAAGACAGCTGTTAGCATTAGCCATCCAGCAGGGAGACTGAACTCAGTAGAATCCACACCATTCTGCCTCAGCCTTGTCTCCTAGTTTCTGTACAACTTAACCCCGACAGTAACTGTTCACAGACAACATATTTTTATCATGCATCACAGCATTATTAGATTTTGTTCTGGTTCTGTTTGAACTCTCACCACATTTAGTTAAGATGAGGAAAAGACTACTTATCCTTTGAGAAGAAGCAGCGAGCCTGGAGACCATCCAAGGTGACATTGGGCAAGAGGCAGGCTACAGCCTGGAAAGGTCGCCCGTCAATCACAGGGCTGACTCAGAGACAGACAACCGTTTACACTCACATTCACACTTATGTGCAGTTTAGAGTCGCTAGTTAACACAACCTGCCCATCTTTGGACTGTGGTAGAAAACCAGAGCACCCTGCAGGTACGGGGAGAACACGCAAATTCAACCCTGACTAATGTTTTTCTGCCAGATAATGTCATCACATTTTTTTCTTACTTTTTAACATTGAAAATCAAAGCTACTGTCTGATCACAAGCCTTTGTAATTCCACCCAGCGATCAAAACTTTAAAAAGTGACTGGTGTTTCTGTCTGACCGTGCTCAGTTTGACAGGTGCAATAAATGAGTAATTTCCTTTGGACACTGCTGTGTGATTGATTGATCTGGATTGGCACAATTGCTCGCTTGTAGATAATATCATAATCTCAGCTGCCTCACACTGCCATTGATTCGCACGCTCATTGCTATGCAGACAGCTTGCTTAGTTTGGAAGTTTTTGGCGAGGAAAGTGTATGAAAGATGGTGTGAAAACTTTGCAGTGAAGGCTGCAGTGAAGCTAAAAGGAGTAATCTGTCTTGCCATGCATGAACAACACCATTAATTCTGTTCAAGTCAACATCCTATAAATGTGTTACTTTATAAAACTGGTGAGTCAAGGTTTAGGTAACAAATCGCAGAGGTTGGCTTTTTTTTGTGACCTTTCAGAGAAAACACTAGAATCAACATAATGAAATGTTCATTAGCATGGAGTGATTTGGTGAATTAAAGTCTGTGGATGAGGCTCAGTAAATGTAAAATGATTTGATTTTCATGTCAAGTGTCTCATGCCATTGATGTAATTTCTCAATCAGGCAGAGCGCGGAAAAGGTTATTCCAAAGAGCAGATTGAGTAAAAGGCTGTCACACTGCTTCTAGAGTAGACTGTACAAACCTCATCCTTCCTTCCTCGCTCTGACACACACTTTACACCTCTCTTTCATCACCATCGTACTGCAATCCCTGGGAGATTGAACACAATGTCGTTCCACATATGGTAAAACATAAAAAAATCACTTCTGGGCACAAATGATGAAAGGAAAGACAAAGATCAGGGCAAATGAATAGTTATGTCATTATCTGCCTATTTCACTCGGTCCCTGCTGCGAATTCCAGATTGCTAATTCATCTTTGTGTCCTTGCTCAGATCTGCGGAGCAGATTTGGTTATCAGTGGGGGGTCACCCGCCTCGGAGGCACTCCTTCCTCATTAAAGTCCAGTCCGGTGAGGAATCCTATTGGCACTGGGGTTGAACTGCAGCAGAGCCCTGCTGAGGAGCTTTGTTTAAACAGTGTCGCGGCGTATTACCTAACATAATGGAGACTCCATTCCCGTTCCAGCCCTCAGCAGCTCATGTATTTACATGGGGTTACCTCCCCCTCAATGTCAGGCATAGGTCAACATGCAAGGCCAGGTGGAAGTGGGTCGGAAGAGAAAATGGGACCCAAAACTGAGAAAATTGTCCCTCTGAATGTGGGTGAAGAGCAAATCTCATTTATTTAGTTGTTAGCTCAGTTAACTGATGTGTTAGAGTGAGAAAGGCCACCTTTGTGGGTCCAAGAGAAAACCAGCAAACAGTGAAAACGAAGAGGTAAATATAATTATATAAGCAGCGGTTGACAGGCTTTTTAAGGTTTTCAGATCCTTGTGTTTGTAAAGGAAATGGGCTTCGGATGAGTCACAGAGAGCTGTTTTAATATGGAGGCTATTTGAAAATTAGTTTTACTTCCTTTATTATCATAATATGTGCATGATACAATTATTCTACGGAGGATAGTGAAGTTGGAAAGCACCAAATTCAAGTTAGCAGGGCCAGAAACGTGGACACGATAAGAAATGATGTTTTTTTTTTTTTAATTGTAAGTAGGCTGCACCAACAGCATTGCATGTGTTTCAGAGTGGAATTTTATGGGGGTGTCAGTGCACTCAGTGCCATCCCACAAATCCACCAGTTCACCAGTAAAACTCCCACTGGTCCAGATGTTCAGGCCACCCCTGGTGAGGCAGCAGACCTTTAGCGACCGAGCTTCTGTAGCCTCCTGTGTACAACGGTACAAACAATAGACTCACAGGAAATGATGCATGCATTGGATGTGATATGGATGCATGTATCACATCATGCATATGAAAACATTCAGTCCAGACCACAAGTTCATCAGTTTGTGAAGCACGTCCTACAGTAACTACACACTGTTGTCCTTGAACGTCAGAAAAATGCAGGTCACTGCATTGACGAGGAAGACATCAAAGTTCAGTGGACGGCTAGCAAAAGATCAAGGGGGAGATTCACATCCGACACCAGAGGCTATCTTTGAATAGAGAGAGAGAGTTACCATCTCACCTGTTTTCATGTGACTGCAGTTCAGTCCTCAGTTTACGTGTCGATCAAAGAGGAAGACTCTGAGACAGACTGAAAGCCCCACAAAAAGCAAATAACAAAATGCAGTGAAGATAATGGTGAAATCTGATCTGTTTTAAAGTACATGTCCAGACATTGTTTGTAAATTAAAATCACTAAATAAACGTTTCCTGGGTTTGGATTACAGTGAATTCAGCCTGCTCTCGTACTAAACTCACCACTCACTGAGACAGGGCAGCAGCCGGACGAGTTTGTGTGTTTGACCACCATTGATTTGTCTGTGTTTGAAGCCGTCCCTGTCTGCAGGAGCACTGTGCATAATGTCTTCAGACGCCCTCTTTTTCCGTCAGCCACCTCACACTTACAATGCAAGCTGCTGTTCTGCCTCCATAAGCAAAACAGGGAATGCACAGAGCCCCAAGGATGCAGCTCAATCTTTACATCTCTCCGAGCACAGCAGGCACCACAACACAAACCTGTGATATTATACTCAGCTTTTGCATTCCGCTGACATTCCTCTGCAGATCCTGGAAGAAGAAGAAGAAGAAAAAAAGTTTTATCAACATTCAGTGACTCCATAGTGATTGTTTTAATCACCTGCCTCTGGCTGCAGGTTTGCTTATTGCTAAAAAAATCTCAAAATCAAAGCCTCAAAAACAATTTCAGTCTAAAAAAAAAACATGACATATTTAATTTTTCTGTCTTCCTTCACATTACGTAGTTGCCGGTATATGAGGGAGCAGAGGTGAAGCATAAAGCAACTTGTGGCATCTGCGAGCAATCTGTCCACAGCATTGTGCGCCATTTGTTTCCCTCTGGGGGCATATGTAAGGAGTTTAACACAACACGATTTACCAAGGCAATGTAAATCAAAGGAAAGACTGGAGTACAAACATCAGCAGCTTACTGTACTGTAGGTACACAGCTGCTCTGCACACACACTGTATGCTAATTCTCCACGCCACTCTGAGAAGCTAAACACACAACGCAGCCGCTGACAGAGTCGCACATAACCGGAAATAAACAGGAGGGGCAGATGAGGCGAAGCAGAGGTAATCGTGTATTTTCCTCTGTAATCTTCTTTGTCCTGCACCAGACTCAGAAAACCACAGATTGTTTGACTTGGATCACAGTTTGGAATCCCCCCCCCCCCCCCCCAGTTCACAATATCAGTATCAATAAAAGGAAATGCTATTTGGCAGAGAGATCTGTAGTGAGATATAAAGCAAGCCACCACCGGATCCTCTCTGATATGATATTGTCTTCAGGAGGTTTTAATATTTGTGGAATATACAGAGCTTTGCTTCTCATGGCTGCCCAGACCCTCAGCTGAATGCTGAATCACAGTTAGCCTGCCAAATGCTAATGGGAACAGCTAACACATTGCATTGAAGGACAAGAGCTTTGACAAGCAGATCCAATTCACACTTATGATGAATAACAAGCACCGGGTATACATATTCATCAGTGTCGTAGCCACATATGCATATCTGACCAAGAGCATGATCTTTCACAGACCTTTAATCCAGAGCTGAAATTTGCATGAACAGAACCATCAGAACCTCAGTCATTCAATCGTGCAGTAGATGTCAGGACATTGTAGAAAAACTGTTGATAGGCAGCATACAAGACAAACAGAGACAAATTGTTCTGTACCGACTGACTTACACCTTCATCACAATTACATTTATACAACATGAAACATTTAAATCTGCAACAGTTCTAATCATAAATCCTTTCAATCGATTTCTAAGGAGAAAATGCCCCAAATTTCTGAGTTCCAGCTTGTTGATTGTTAATTTTTGCTGGTTTTCTTTGTCCATTAAGAAATGATAGCTTTTGGGACTTGACACTGCTGACATGACATTTTTTAAAATTATTTTCTGACCCTTTATAGACCAAACAAATTATTTATTGAAGAGACAATTGGCAGTTAAGTATCTCCCACCTGTGATAATCTGATTTGACCTGTGTATAACGTAATGACTGTAATTGTGCTGGCAGGTTAAAAGTGATCAAATGTTAGTGACGCTGAGAAAGCAGAAAAGCGTGAAACGAAGTCAGGCTAACTGAAAATCAAAGAACAGAAAGAGAAAAAGAGAAAGAGCGAAAAGAGGAAAAGAATGAGAGAAAAGGCAGATTTGATCTATGTAAGGAGGGAGTGAAAGTACAGAATAACCCAGTCAGTCAGTTTTGACTGAGCGTATCTTGAGTGATCAGTACAGATCAAAAGAGAGTGAGTTTTTAAAAGAAAAAGAAAAAAGTTTTCCTAAAGTCAGAGTGAGTCGGAGGCCAGCAGTGCTCACAGTGCCTCTGTGATTGATAGCCAGCCACCGATTCACACTGACCTGTGGAATTGAAGGATTTAAAGGTGGTGAGGAAAGTGTCTGCACCTATCATCATGGGGTTACTGTCAACTAGGAGGAATATTTTTTCAATTTCCAACACTTTTCTTTCTTTGTGCGTCTCTAAGAAAAATCCACCACCCCTCCGTCCAACCTTCAACTCTATTTATCCCACCGCTCTCTTTCTCTTAACCTCCACTTAGATGCCTCTGCTTTCATCTCCATGCTTGGTCATACTCAGACCTGACTTCTCTCCTCATATACCCCCTCTTCAACCCTTCCCTGCCCATCTACCATCTCCCCTGTCCTCTCATCTCCTTTCTTTCATCTCCCGTCTCCTCCTCCCCTCTTCTCTCTTCCTTCTCTGCTGTCATTTCTTCTCTCTTGATCTGACTGTGCCTCCCACTAAGGCTGTCTGCTTTATGTCCTTACCTCTTTTCTCCCCTTCACTTACCTTCTTTTCTTACATTTACTCTTCTATTTCCTCCTTATCTCATCTTCTCACTTTATTTGTCTCTCCCCTTCTGTCTCATCATCCTCCTTTCTTTTCACCTATTTCCTCTCTTTTCCTTCCCACCTGTTTATCTTCCCACCGTTTCCATCCTATTACCACCTTTTTCCTTTCTTCATTTCCTCTCCTTTCTTCATCTGCTCCCTTTCCTCCGTTCCTTTCCTCTTTCCATCTGTTTCCTTTCCTCTTCTCCTGTCTCCTTGCCTCTGTCAGTCAGTGGAGGGTAAATAAAGGGGAGGTTATGAGGGCCATCCTGTCCATCACTCAGCCACTTAATACCCACAGCTGTCACTGTGTGTACACTAGTGTGTGTTTCAGTGCTCTGTGTATGTGTGTTGATCCAGTTCAGACAGACAGAGTGTGTATGAGCAGGATTTTCCAAATATCACATTAAAAATTGAGAGAAGGTCATCAGAAATGTAAATACAGTCCCAACACAAGCCCAGCGTGTTTTCCTCCTCTCTGCTGAAACAACTGGAATGATTTCCCACTGTGTGTGTGTGTGTGTGTGTGTGTGTGTGTGGACGCACCAGGTCACTACATATCAGTGTTTTAATAAGTTGACCCGGGAAGCCACAGAGCCACAACGGCTGCCAGGGTGGAGTTTCTCTCCCCTGAGATGACTTGTCACTGACAGAAAGACAGAAACACAGGAGGAATGCCAAAACCACAGGAGAGCCTCTGCTGTCTGTATGTGTGTGCGCATGTATGTGTGTGTGTGTGTGTGTGTGTGTGTGTGTGTGTGTGTGTGTGTGTGTGTGTGTGTGTGTAAGAGAGAGAATTTTGTTCCCTCACCAATTTTCTCCTCTGCCCTTTCTCCTATTCAAGGGGCAATTTTAATCAGTGATGTCGAGAGAGGCACTTCACCACTCTATCAAATTTCATCACAGTGGGGAAAAATCATTTCTACTAATGATGTCTGGTTTTTATTGGGGCGTTTCTGCTGTGACACAGAGGGGGAAAGAAAGTGTTATTTTCAAAACTTTAGCTTTTTAAGACCAGTGTATTTGATTATTATCATTATTCACAGCCTGGGAGTCAATATGATGTGTTTGTATGAGAGCAATGCTACATGATGCTGTGACTGACAGATGATCAAAAACCCAAACATGCATCAGTTCAGTCCAAGTAATGTAGAGTAAGTTTATCTTAAGGTCCTTTAACACTGTGCAATTTGTGCTGTCTGGGACAGAATGTGACAGCTGTGAGAGAATGGTGTTAAAATCTTTGGTCGTCAGTTCAAAATAATGGTCCCAGATCACACTGACAGTTTGGAGCTTTGGAGACTAAAGACAACCTGCAGCCAAGTTCAGACAGCCAAACTCTTAATGACACTGCTGATATGATCCACATCTACAAACTAACCAATCAGAATGCAACTATTTTTTTTTACGTCATGTTTAAATAAAGTTTAGGTTGAAAATAGCATGCATGCTTACACATATTAACCAAGGCTTGCATATTCTTTTGCTCCATTTTCAAATCATAAGATCAGTGCAGAGGGAAAATGT
>JBBMJY010000014.1:1900707-1922265 GCA_037833715.1 Toxotes lorentzi
ATCTATAACCATTATTATTATTATTATTATTATTATTATACTGTGATTATTTTCTTGCTAAATTTCTATTTCCCTGATTCCACATAGTTTCAGACATAGACACACTTCCAAACAGCTCCCATAGTTCCCTCATGAACACTGCTGTATTGTCATAAACACTACATAAAGCTACATTTAACATAGAGATTTTGATGTTGCAGAACCTTATAGAATGTTATATCTTGCATTAGTGAACATGTAATACTGTTGAGCATGTAAACACCTCCACAACACCTTTTCCATCTGTGTGTAAAAACGTGTAAAACATGGCATCAGCACTGAGGGGCGAAAGACTGCAGGAGACACCAGCATCTCGATAATGAAGCTCTGCTGAAAACCACTTTGCAGCTGATGTGCTAATCTCAAGTGTTGACGAGTGTCACAGTACGCAATTATCATTTCCTTAATGCGGGTCAGCAGGGTGAGGAGGTTTTTACATCAGCAGGACCATTTATATGTTCACCTATGGAAATGTGTGGGACATGTAGGCTGTGCGGTTTTTAATGCTGCACTACACTATAAGCTGTGTTTGCCTATGGTACAGGAGTCAGTGTGATTAGCAGCAGACAGACATCTAGCCAAAAGTGTATGGACTGCACTGATACATTCCAGTTCAGTGTCCTGCCTAAGGACACTTCAGTATGTGGACAGGAAGAGCTGGGGATCAAACCGCCAACCCAGAGATTAATGGGTGACCCGCTCCACCACCTCAGCCACAGCCATCCACACTACTAGAAAATGTAATATGTGTATCATGTCAGTTTGTTCATTTGCTCATTTTTATTTCTGAAGATATGTACTGACACCTCTGTGCTTTAACCTGTCAGTGAGAACGCTTTATCTTCCTCTGTATTCTCAGTATGTTCTCTGGTTTGAATTATTCTCCACACTCTCCGTATTTGTTCTGCACTTTTGTTCTGCGATATCTGCGATATCTGTTGTCCTGCGATATCTGTTTCTCTGCCATCTCAACAACCCACACAACGATCAGGCAAGTTTACTTAATGTTATTTAACCTAATCTTATGACTGATATATTTCTAGATTATGTGCATGACTTTGAATATAGCAACAGAGAACATTCTTGTAGCTCAGCCACAGGAGCCAGGAGCATTTCTGTTGAATCTCTGAGGTGCCAGATGGCAGTAACTCAGCCTCATCATACCGTAATTGGTTAGAAAGCACAAGGAAAGCAGCGCATAGACTGTGAAGACCTCAACAAGAATTTCAACGGCAGCATTGTTTGCATAATTTCAGTTTTATGATCTATTGGCTGACTTAAAGCCAAAACCAAAAGCATAGAGTTGTTACACACATTATTATGGCCAGCAGGTTTTGGTTGGATGATGCTTTGTAGCTTGGAAAACTGGAGTGATGTGAGATCTGATGTGAGTGATATGAGTTAATATCCCAGAAGCCGCATTTTGTACAAGCTTGTACAGTGTTGTATGGACATTAGTGCAAGATTAGCAGGCTGGTCAATTTTAAGGAAAGTTATGCTTTGATTTCAGCTTCTACTAGAAAAGACCTGTAGATTTTCTTTTTTATTACCGTCATCATTTTCCAATATGGGCAGTAAAACTCACACAACACGTTTCACCTTTTCATGAAAATTGAAAAAGAAAAGAAATGCTAAATGAGACTATGCCTGAGTTACAGAAGCAAGTGGAAGAGCAGCCAGACAAAAGAGCGGTGTCAGCTTTAGGCACTGACTCTGACTAATAATAAAAACAAACCTGTGGCCAATGGAAGATAAAACCTGCTGATCTGAATCCGTGTAGCTCACCGTTGTCCCTTCTCATCTCAGAGTCTTTTTCATCTTGTAAAGGCGGTTCGTCTGTTCTCTGCAGCATTCCCCTCCAGCATGCTTGTCTTCCTCCGACTGATTAATGTGATTGTTATTCTTTGGATTTCATGTTCTTTGTCTAGTCAAGCAAAGTAGCTCTCAGAGCTCACACAGTCTCACTCCATTCTTCAATTTCGTGCAAACAGGACTTCTGTTGCTGCAACTACAACAAACACAGAAGTTTCTGTGTTTCTTTTATTCAAGGAAAAACCAACAGTGGGAGCTTAGAAGAGCAAATGGAGAAGCCTGACACTTCTGGGTAATGAAGTCCTCAGTTTTCCAATCTGGCTGCTCTTTGGGTCTAGCGATGCACTTAATGGCTGATTGCAGCTCTGAGTACAAAACCTGCTGTACATTCAAAACGATGATTCAAGACTTAAGCTCAACTGAAGCATGAACATGTATTCCTACATGGCTTGATCATGTACATTTGCACAATCACATGAATTGGACACTTCTTTTTTAATTCTAGTTTATTACAGGAGTGGAAAACCACCAATGAGCAGTTGGGAAAAGTGAAATTATCCCCACTTTGTAAGCCCCACTGCAGTGAAAGTGAGACGCCAACTCCTCTGGTAAATCACAATCCTTTTCAGTTGCTCTGATCTCTGAAGCAACAAAATGAGATAAGACTTGAAAGAGGATTTTGAAAACAGCCAGAAACAAGAATAAAAAGGAGCACTCAGAGGAAGTAACAAATGAGCTCTCGCTGAGCTAAAACATCTCAGCCTTGATGGGAAGTTAAGATGGTGCTGGGGCATTGCATCAGCTTTTTAATTACAGTGCTACAGTATGTTGGAGTAAACAGGATAGACTAGATTAGGAGAGGAAAACATTGCATTCACAAGTAAATATAACCTTCGAAAACATTATGTTTCAAACAAGAATGAAAGCTCAGAGAGTGCAGTCACACACGAGCAGCAGCAGCCGCAGTGACTACTACAACAATTACCGGTATCTGTAAAACACACACACACACACACATTTGTGAATACACCTGTATGAAGCTGAAAAAAAAGAGCAGCGTCGATTGTGGGAAGTGGGACATGATGTGCATGACTCAGTGATGTGCATCAAAATGTGTTTGATCTGTGGGTTTAAATACACATAGGTGGTATCACTGGCATCAGAGGCCACTAATGTGAACTGTCCTTAGAAATTACATCAATAAAGTTGCAGCTGGTTTGAGCAAAATAAGAACTCCTCAGAGTGAATAATGAAGTGAAACAAAATGGCCGCCTGATGTTGATGAGTCACTACGACATTTGACAAAGACACTATGTGGAACTCTTTCACAATACAAAAAAAAAATAAAATAGACTGGAGAATAAACCTCAGAACATAAAAGCATCTAGACAAAAACATAAAACGAAAGTGTGTTTAAATAAAGTGCATACAGTAAACTAAAGAGACAAAGCAAAAGATGCACACAAACATACTTAAACATCCTGTATGCACACAGTAACAATTTGAGTTCCATTTAATAATAAAGCTGAGCTTACGGCCACTTTGTCTTCATCCAGTCTCAAAATGCATTTACATCTTGAGTCATAGCAGGGAAAGCACAGGTACGATTAGACACTAATGGCTGCATGGCATTTAGTTTTGCATGTTCCAACGTTTTGGTACTGTGCATGATGGCTCAGTGTGACACTTCAGTCAAACAAAGTCATTATTAGCATTACTAACATCACCTATGCTTTAGCAGGTGCATAAATGCAATTTACAGCTGAAGTTACCAGGGTCCAGACAGGAATGTATTTACAGTGTTTTTAAAAAAAAATTAAGGATAAATAACTAAAAAATAAAAGTCTAATAAGGAGAAATTAGGAAAATATCATAGGTAATTTGATGAAATGGTGTATAAAGTGTAGTATATAAAACAACTTTGCACCTCTTTTGCCATCAATAATAGTTGTAATAAAATCATATGATGGCAAATCTGTATGATAATATTTCATCGATGTTAAATATTGAGAACTCATTTACTGCCTCCTGTGTGCTCCTGTTACAGTCTCCTTCATTCCACACTGCCTACTTTCACAATCTTTTTTTTTATAAGTCTTTTGGCTTTTCATTTGCTCAGAGCTCACACTGGGCTTGGCCTCGCTCGTGTGATTGTGAAGCTCAGTTGAAAGGCACGACTCAGTCTGCAGCGGCCACATTCACTCCTGTTTCTCTTTAACACCCCTGACACACCAGATAACGTGCAGAGGATGAAAGAGGAAGGATTTCTGCTGAGTTTCACTGGTTGCTGTTTGTCAGAATATTTTCCTTGATTTTGAAGTCAAGGCTGTTTGTCATTTAGTGAATTTGGGCTATAGTCAAGAACCAATTCTCGGCAAACCCATTTTTAAGGGTCATAATGTGTACCATATGGAGACCAATATGTCTTAAAATATAACTGGTTAATCAGATAGGTGGTTGCCTGTGTTGTTCTGGAGAAGGCTCATGACCGTGTCCCTTGTGGGGGTCTTATGGGGGGCACTGTGGGAGTATGGGGTGGCGGGTTGTTACTATAAACCATCTGGTCCTTATGTAACTGGAGTGAGAGTTGTGTACGTATTCTCCACAGGAAGCCCAACACGTTTCTAGTTGGTTTTGGCCTCTGCCTGGTTTGCACCTCGTCACCAATTCTGTTTGTGATTTTCATGGACAGGATCTCAAGGTGCAGCCAGGGGGAGGAGTGTGTCCAGTTTGGGGACCTCTGAATCATTTCTCTGCTTTTTGCAGATGATGAGGTTCTGTTGGCTTCATCAAACAGCATCTCATACTGAGATGAAAGTCAGCACCTCCAAGTTTGAGGCCATGGTTCTCTTCTAGCAAAGGGCAGGTTTCTCCCTGTGGGTTTGTAGCGAGTTGCTGCCTCAAGTGAAAGAGTTTATATATCTTGGGGTCTTGTTCGTGAGTGAGAGTAAAATAGAGTGTGAGGTTGACAGACGGATTCCTGTCATGTCAGCAGTAATGCAGGCATTGTACTGGGCTGGTGTGGTGAAGAGGGAGCTGAGCTGAACGGCAAAGCTTTTGATTTACCAGTCAATCAACATTCCAACCCCATACTCTCCAAAGCTCATTACCTATGGTCATGACCTTTGGATAGTGACGGACAGAAAGAGAGGAGGAACTGGAAAATGCTGCGTAGGAGAGGGATGTTTGGACTACTACTACTACAAAATAGATGGATGGTGTTTTTTCTATAGGAACATAGAGCCTAAAATCCATTTTCCTGAAAATTATGGTCATATCTGACTATAAATGGAGGAATCTCTGTCTGACAACCGCTCATCCGATAGACTTCAAACTCAGTGGGTTTATTGCAGCATTGTGAGGTGTAGTAAAGTTTTTTGGATGAGTGGTTCTCGAAGGTTTGAACATCGCATGTTCGAATGGACACTGCACTAGGAGAACCAATAAACCTAATCAAATTTTTAAACCTGAAGTAACTCTGCCTAGATAATGTTTATGATAAACAACACAATAAAGAAAGTTACTGTGTTTGTTTTCCCACAGTACTGACCCCTAGCAACTAAATCATGATTGCTATTTTTGTTGTTTGATTGACATCAATGTCATGTTTAAGCAACTCAAAGCACTTGGCTAAAGTTAGACAAAGATCAGATTGGCTAAAGCAGCTAAAATCAATATTTCATGTCAGTTAATCAAATGACATTGTGTAGTGTGATAGAGTTTGCTCATAGTGATGAACCTACAGCAAATTATCTGCAGCTCTCCTCAGCCGTACAGAGCTTTATAGTGAGTTTTTAAAGCTCACAACTTTACTTTCATAGCATATTTTTTCCCACAGCAATCAACTGTTTTCAGTGGGAAAAAAAATCTAAAAACCCACTACACACTACCAGCTCAGCAGCAAACAGGAAACAGACACAGTGGAGCAGTTGAATAGCCAGATATTACCCTCAGGAGTTGGTAGAGACCAAACACAGAGATAAAAGCGAGTGAATATGTAAATGTTGTGTATGCAACCTGTTTCCACTAATCCTGAGTGGCTAAAAAAAACCAAAAAACCAAAAAAAGCTATTGAAGGTTTCTACTGTGCATTGTAAGGCATTCAGACTTTTATCAAGCTGGTAATATTTATTTTATACTACCTAATTTCTTTTTTCTTTCTGTGTCTTTTGCCACATCAACGTTCTTGTCTAATTGTTTTAAATTCACCATTTCATGTTAGGTCAGTTCTAATGTTATGCTTTTCTTTTCATGCACTGTTGCGCCCACTCCCATACTTACAGCCTGCAGTTATCTGACTGAAATGTCCATGTGAATATGTTACATTGATTCCCCAAATTTTAAAGTACAAACAGTGAAATCAAAGCTTGTTAACAAAACAGGACTGATGGAAAATAACACAGGGAGTATTTTTAGAAAACTGAGAATGAATTAGATCCACAACAGAGGATTACTGTGCAGCCTCCACCAGTCAGCAACCTTCCCCTCCCTTCCCCCCCGGGCTCCCTCAGTACATCTTGAACTCGTTGCACAACTTCCACAGCAATAAGTTAAATACGTTGTGACTGATGGGAGAAAGCATGGGGCTAAGTATAGTCCGGGCCCTTTGTGCTCATACCTTTCCAGGTTACAGGAGCTCAGGGGATTACAAAAGCAATTGTACACCTATAGCCCTACATCAAGTGATACAGCCAAGTTTGCTCCTTCAGGCCATTTGCCCCCCAGTGTGTTGGTGGTTTTGCTCTCCCAGTGTAATAATCACCAAACACACTCCACACCTCCACACGCACACTCATGAAGTCTCAGCCTCAGAGCTAAGCATCTTAATGATGCTAGTCTAGGATTTTTACTCTTGGTTGCTGGGTGCGTGGGTGCTTTTGACAGCTGTACCCCAAACACTTATCGCAGTCACTTTCCACCTTCTCTGTCTTTCATTCTACATCTTCCCCTTAATATAAAGCAGCAACACCATGTTAATGTTTTGGTTGGTTTCCAGTTTTTAGGGAGTTTTGATGGTTCTTAAAAAGGTTTGTGAATGTCTCTCTGATTTTAATATAGTTCGGGCTATTTTAAACAAAATGTTTGAAGTTAACCAAAATGATCATTAACGGTTCATCTGTTAGTAGTGTTTTAATTCATCATTTCATCATTTATTCTGTAAGTTCCCAGAGCACAAGGTGACATATTCAATTGTCTCATTTTGTCCAACAGTAAAAAAAATAAATAAATAAACATATGATTTTATATGATAAAAAAAAAGAAAAGAGAGAAAGGTATTTGACTATCTGACAAACACTTCTGGTGAGGAGTGCTGGCAGCTTAAGTTACTTTTTAAAAAGAGGTTTAATAACTGTATTCTTCAGAACCCATGCGAAAAGGCCTGACTGCAAAGAACTGCTGACTATCTGTAGCATGTCTGGTGATTTGCAGTTAAAACCATCTTTAAAGAAGCTTGTTGGCACAGTGTCAAGACAGTAGGTGGTAGGCCCAAGGTGTTGAACAAGTTCTGTAAAGGCTGCATAATCTAAGCGGTGAAAATGATAGGGTAGTCTCAGCACAGGCAACATAGCAAATTTGCATTTAGACTGATGCTGAGGGGTGTGTCACTCTGTCAACAACAGAGAATAAGTAGTGTAGGCATTGTTGTTATTTTCTTTAATAGTCTTAGAGAGAAAGGACTGCTTTGCATTTTTAATTCCAGGTTATAGATGTACAGTTTCACTTTATATGTGTCACAGTGAACCAGGAGTTTAGTTTCTTTCTTCATTTCTTTTTTCTGTACTTGCTTTTTTGAGCTTTTACCAGTGTTGCATTCCTCCGTCGTCCTTTTTTGGTACCAGAGACCACTTTAATTTTCATGGGAACAATGGCATCAATAACATTCATAACTTTAGAACTGAAACTGTCTACGAGTTCACTGACAGGAACTGAGGCAGAGCCGGTGTGGGTGTGAAAGCCTGGGTGGATGATGTACAGATGTTTTGATTGATTTTGTGCTTTCTGATTACCTCTGTTTTAGTTCTGCTGGTTTCAGCACAGATGGACCTTCTAGAGAAAAACAGCAATAATCAGAAAAGGCAACATGAGGCACCGCAAGATCACAAATGTTTGGACCTTTGGAAATAGCTGTAAAATATGTCCCTTATTATTGTATGTGTTGAATCTGTTACATCCAGTTATCCAGGATGTTCATAAATTGTTTAGCACTCAAATCTGTGGGATTTTCAGTATGAATATTTAAACCCCCCATTACAACAACACAGTTAAAATCAATACAAATAGCAGACAGTGCTTTAGCAAAGCCATCAAAACAGTTTGCACTATATGTTGGAGCCTGTAGCTGGTTGATAATATTGCTCAACAGGAGGATCTCAATTGAAGCACAACATTTTGTTTTCTTGACCAAGTCCGGGACCAGGTCCAGACACAAGTCTGGGCTGAAGCTGATACTTTTGGTGAAGCTCTGGTGCTAAGATAAGATGCATCGTTATGGAAGGCTGGTTTAGGAACCTCTGCAGCTAGTTCAGTGCCATTAGGTCACAACCAGGGGAGCGTGACAGCAAAGTCCAAGTCAGGATGCTCTACATTTGATGTAATCCCATGTATAATAATCCGTGTCTGTCCGTTTGTATTTGGTGGCTCAGCTTCTCGTGCTGTAGCTGCTATAGAGTCAATAAACTGCTCAGTCTTACGTACATGATGCAGTGTTTCAATCTTCTTTTCAAGCTGTATTGTCCTCTCAGTCAGTCGCTCACTCTCCGTGCAGCTCACTGATTTTGCTGGGTTTGGAGAATTAGCTTCTTGCTGGTCAGAGAAGCTAAGTCTGTGGCAGGGCTCTGAACCTTGTGTCTCTGACCTCTTCCCTAAGACGCTGTGCAGGTAGGGTTAGGGTTAGCAATGCCACGGTGCTTCCCTCCTTTGTTTTCTCACAGATAATAGTCATTATTCATTGAACCACAAAAAATCCTTGTCAAGAAAACTTAAACATAGATTGTTGAAAGTGTCTGAACAAATGACTAATGCTGTCGTTTTTCTGCTGACAGCCTCCTTCGTCACTGTAGCGGTGGAACCCCTGGAAACTTGAGCTTTATTCTTCTTTCATGCCAAATAAAACTAAACAGCTAAGCTCTTGCTGAACACTCGTAGCTTGTAACTGGCAATGATTTAGGGCCCCACTTCTGGGCCTCTTTCTTTATTTCTCTGTCATCTCCTTTCTCTCTCTCCCACAACTCCTCTCATCTCCCACTCATGCCAGGAGTGGTGACTGCTCTCAGCAGGGCGTCCATTTTGTAAGTGCTGCAGGAGTTTGTGGAGTGGCAGTTCTGCTGGTGGAGCTGCAGAGGAAGAGGCGAAGAAGGGAAATAGGTGATGATGAAAAGAGCGAGCGTTCCAGCGCCAGGAGGCAGAGAGGGAAAAGGCAGGAGTCCAGTTTGGGGAGAGGGAAGGGAAGCAGAGAACGATGCATCAAATCAGAGAAGAAAGGGGAAGGCAGAGAATGGGATGGAAGGGATGAAAGCTATCTGGCTGTCACAACACTGGCTGATCAAAGGCCTTCATGTACTCTTCAAATGATCAGCTTATGTACGACGCCATATTGCAGAAATCTAATTTAGCCGCACAGATCAACAGTGTCACTTTCAAGTCATGATTTACTGCATGTCAGTGTCAACTTTCAATTTCCTGTGATATATATTTGAGGAATGCAAATTCCAACATGTTTGATCAAATCTTTATCTTAAAGTTTTAGGGGATGGGAGCACAGAAAAAAAAAGAACAGGCATGAAACTTATATTCCTTATTTGTAATTCATGCACAAGCTCCAGCTCCTCTTGCCTCATTCATATCATACTTCAAATGATTTGGCGATCAGGCCTCAGGGGGTGTACTGGAGAGGAGAGGAGCAGAGACAGGAGAAATATTGCTCGGCGTTTCAGCTGTTCAGTAATTATTTCTCAGGCAGTAGCAAAGACGCCCAGAGGCTGATAAAAGACCAGTAGATCTTGGGGGTCCTCGGAGAGCCTCAGCGCTCTGTTAACTGAAGCATCATGGGAAATCTTGCTCTTGGAGCTGGACACAAGCAACATCTAAATATGTCCCTGTAAATAAAATGTAAACATTTTATTCCTACAACAAAAAAGAGAGTTTATGCCACTTTGCTTGATTCTAATCATTTCTACGGGATCTCACCATCATCTCATTAGACGATATGTTTAGTTGTTGTACTCATGCTACAGCTAGATGCTCAAGATCTTAGTAATGACAGTGGTGTTTTCATCCCACAGCTAACCTCATTCCAGACATCGCTGCACATGTCTCTGATCTGTTCAGTGATTCATGTGTTGTGGTGTTGTGCCTACAGACATTTGGTTTAGCTTGGAGGACTTAGGTTGGGTCTACATGCAGTTCGTTTTGGATTTATTTTCTAGAGGTTTCTGTAACATACCCCTTACAGATTATTTTGAGAATCCAAACACCTAACTTTGCTAGTTCCACCCAAAGAAACAGTCCCTGTTAAACACTGTGGAAAGTAAGTTTATGTGGATTGTTTCCCTTTGGTCCATAGGGTCTGCTCAGTGTTCTTGTAGTAATCAATGCTGATTTGTCTTTTCAAACTAGATCTTATATCTGTTTGACCCACAGACACACATAACCTGCCAGGGCCAGCTAGCAGCTATCTCTTTACACGCACCATGAAGACATACATTATTATAGCCACAGAGAAAAGTAAGATTGGTTCCAGCTGAAGAGATTATTTGATTAAGTACATTCCAAAAGATACAGCTCCATAATCTGAAAGCAAATTATACATCCACCACTGAGATGTGTAATTCTTTTTTTTCATCCAGCTCATTAAGTGTCTTAAAATGTAGTTTTCTACACCCTCTGTTTTTCCTTCACCACCCCTTGTCTTCCCCCACAACTTATACAATCTGCTCATGTTTTCCAAAGCCGCCACAACTATCAAAAGGCCAAAGGTGATGTTACTCACTCTCCAAGTCCACGCATATGCCAAAGCTTTAGTCATCCAGCAGAGCTTCAGATGCTTTCTGCCTGATTGCAGGAGCCTTTGCACATGCAGCTGGATGTCTTGTTCAGTCCATTCGTGGGACCACATGCTTGTTTGGTGCTCGTTGAATGAGTGAACTCAGAGAAAAGTAGCATATCCCGGATTACATAGAAAATAAAATGATGCAGGGCAAATAAAGGATCCATGTAATTAGAGAGGGATCTAGAGTGGGGGGGTATGTGAGATATGTGAGAGTGGTGTACAGTATGAGGGATTAGTTTGGATTAAGTCAGTGGTAAAGGCCTCGGCTCTATTACACTGCTCCCTCATTTGCCACAAAGAACCGAACACATGTTCTGAGGCCCCTAAAAAAATGACGATATTTTTATCCTTTTCTAACCTGGAGAAAATCAGCTCTGCTTTTATCTTTTCGAGCTACTGCAAATGTCTGCTTCAGTGCAGAGGCTCTCTCACGCTGCCAACGTGCATCGCCGAGGCCTTTAAATAGACGGAGGAGATGTCGTGCACGCTACTGCACGTTTTGTGCGTTTGTGCCACGTTGTGGTATTTTTCTTGCGTCATGGCTGGGCTTCTCTGCTGGCTGTAGCACTGATTTTTTTTTTTTTTTTTTTTTTTCCCCATGCTGCCTGTGACGACAGAAGAAGATCCAGTGTCAGATTGAAGACTTAAGTGGCTAAAATTCAGAATGCACTTCTGCCTATTGGCAAAGTCACACGTCTTGGAAGGGAAACAAATACAAGATCTATAAATAAATCATGTAATATGACGTCAGTAAGCTGCACACAGCATGCTCATGCTTACTGAGTGGGCTGATCTGTGAGGAAGAAGAGGACAAAATATACAGTTGCAGTTCTGCATTTGCATTTTGTTAAAGGCTTGATTTTCCCATAGTACAAAAAAAAAACATCACAGCAGGCAAGGCAGTGCCAGTGTCATTTAAACTTAGTTTTATCTATATTCATAAAACTCAGGTATGTTTTTTTTTTTTCTGTGAGCTCTACTGTATAAAAAACTACAGCTCATCATACCATAAACCAGACTGTTTCCCTTTTCTGAGAACAGTTCATGTGAAAACTAGGAATACAATTTTAGTGAACCAACTCTTCAAACTCCGACTTTGTCACCCTCTGTAGTTGTCTTCTTCTCTTTCAAAGCCTTCTCCAGATTTACTTTTAGTCTTCACCGCGTTGTTGTCAAGTGAGGCGGAAAACAGTCCACTAGACGTCTCACAGAGCGGAGACACGTGATGTGTCTGAAGGGCTTTTATAGTCACACAGGTGTGTTCAGACACCTTGGCTGATTTAACCGCGGCTCATGTTTACTCTGGAGGGAGCCATGCCGCTCCAAACAAGTCCTAATGAGAACATGTTTACGTTTGTGTACCTTAAGAGGAGGAACAAAAGCTAACAGGAGGAGGGAGATGTCAGTTAAATACAGTCAGCCCACGGCCATGAGGGAAACATCTGTGAGCGTGGACCAGTGGTGTCTGGGGCCTAAAGTACAATAAGGTAATAATAATAATAATAATAATAATAATAATAATAATAATAATAATAATAATAATAATGCATTCTATAATTTTTTCATACTCAGGTTGTAAATAACACCTCATAAAAAAGGGGCTCAGTAATTTCCTAAAACAGCTGGTCACCGTTACTCAAACAGGAGGCCTTTACTGGGGACTATTTTAAGCGGTGGATTAATCCACATTTGGTGCCCCAGTGACTATTTGTGGAAGATGATGTATGTCAGATTGAGTCAAAAGAAAGTGCAGTGTGTGTGTTCATGCTAATGAAGGAACATGTTACCCTGTAAAACAGTGTGGCTCATTAATGTGTTTTTGATCAACAATGGGAGCACAGCAATGGCACAGAGGAATAAGATAAATCAGGCTTTGATACAGACAGTACTTGTTAGAGGGAAACATCCACTGTTGGTTTGTGTCTTTTGATGGGATTTGGTGACAGCAAGCAAAACTTTAGAATACTGTCTTTTTGTTGTTTCATCCATGTCTGTAGATATATGGATCATCCTGCACAGAAGTCAAAATCTAATAATATCTATGATCATTCTACAACATAAGCATCCTGCGTCCAAAGCTCGCAATCAGCAGAAAATAGTACATAACCATATCTACTTATCTAACACACATAGTGACAGCCTTCATTTGCTGTGAGTACAGAGATAATCCCAAAGTGAATAGGACCTTATTTGACCTTTTTTCAGAGACAAAAAGGCGACAGAGGAGACAACCTGTGACTTCAGCTGAGAGCTTTGTAGTGTCTGATGTGAGCGCTTCACTGCATGTTCAGGTGTGTAATACTTGCTGAGAAGAGCAGAAGGAGTTTCTTCTGCGTGCGCTCAGCATTCCCGGCGTAACCTCGCTGCCTGAACCAGCCTTAAGGCTCGCCCCCAGCCTCAGACGCACAGCACACTACTGACGGTTAAAGTTCTGCTCGGGACACAGAGAGAGGAGGGGAAGCACACAGGCCGTCCTTCACGCCCTGCAACCTTGAGCTGGGACTCACGTGCTTTAATTCATAATACCATACGCACGTCACATTCGAGTCATATGTTGCTAATTTTTAAATACTGTTTTCGTTTTCGAGTTCGTGTTTTGATGGATTCATCAGTTGCGGTACATGTCAGAGTCAGGGAATAAGGGGAAGGAGCAAAGCCTTATGATGCAAATGCTTTCTGGGTAGAGAAAATCAGATTAGGGTTTCATTGACGTGTCTGTCTGTTTGCAGCCCTGGGAACACATGACACTGCGGATAATCTGCTCAAATAGCTCGCAATAATTAAAAATATTCAGACACGCATCAGCCCGTAGCTTTCATTTTCTTTAAGCATCCATCGTCAACATGTGCCAACATGGAGCATCCACACGCATCCAGACTCTGCCTGACAATTATACAATGTGCATCAGAAGCATAAGGGTGCATTTTAAACTGAGTCAGTGGTAATATTTTTCTTCTTTATTTTAATTATTACTAACTCGCACTCAAAGCAGATGTAGTGGTACATGAGCTGCGGGAGACAAAACAGTTCCAATCCTCTGTGATGGTTCTTTTTTTTTTCTGAATTCTTTTAATTCATTTCAAAACAAATGTGTTAATGCTGTTTTTGCAATGCAGGTGATGCTGCCCTTTTTTTTTTTTTTTTTTTTTTTTTCAAATCCTAGGCACACTACGCAGAGCCTAAAAACCTCTTGTAGTCATAAATTCCAGCCTGGATAGCTCCATTCATTTCCAATCCAGTCAAAGGAGGCAGTTCACAATACTGGCTGCTGTTTGCAGCAGTTTTCTATAGCGAAACACCAAGAACTCACAAAATAATGTCTAGAGGTGAGGGGCGTCATTTTCATGTAGATTTTCAGATAGGATACATATTAAGAGCAGTGTTGACTTGAACAAAACATGAAAGTCAGTCAGAACGGAATTTCACTGCTACAAATTTACATTTCGCTCGGTTGTTGGAAGAAGACCCAGGCTGCTATAAACTAAAATGATCATTTTTTCCTAAGTAATAATAAAGACCTCATTAAGCATCAGAACCAGGTCATCTTTAGACCACATCTAAAGTGTTTCTATCTGGTCTGAAGGGATACACATGAATGATGCCTCCTTCACTTCAGCCACACTTCTTCAACACCACTGTGTCCTGGGTGTGTCTGTAGTCTCGACACAATGAGTGGTACAAACGGTCCACCCATTCAGACAGACACTGTTCGTACGTGTATGTTGCTCAGTTTTACACACAGATAGCTGTTGGAAGTCATTGTACGCAGAGTGAAAAAAGAGGCCTGCCTCATTCTCACCTCCTATCATCACCAATCTCTGTAAAATTGGCATGATTATCACATTTTCTGTTTCATAAAGTTACAGTGCAGTCGATTCGGAGCAAGGCAGCCGCTTTTATCTTTGTTGGCAATTTTTTCATCTACAGTGCAGAGCCCAGAATACATCCAGGCACTGCTTTTCAGGTGCCTCGGTGCTGATTATCCAATCAGCACGGCTTTGCCGGCTATTCCATTTTTATTTCTTATCTTATTTTACTGACGGGTAAATAGGATTTTGAGAGAGTCTGTTGGACAATAGGTCAAATGGCAACACTGTAAATTGCATTTACAGTGTTGAATTCAAACAGGTGATTACAGCTCAAATATTTAACTCATTCTCACATTTGAACACAAGGTGATAGTGACATCACAGTTTTCATGAATTATTAACAACATTTCAGATACATTCACTTTTGGTTTTGCCTCCAGATAAAGTGGTTTAGATGATCTGGATAGATCTGGATCATCTAAACCATCATCTAAATCAAATGGACCCCATTAGCTTGTTTATATCCTGTCTGATTATGTCACTAAGTCTGACTTTGTTGTAGTGATGAATATGAGCTCAATTTGTAATTTAGGCCTTTTATTAGAGGCAGTTTTTGAATTTCATTCACTGAAACCTATTACCTTATAAAGTAAATGCATTATCCACCAAATACACTGATCTAAATACCATGGAAGCTTTTTTTTCTGTAATTTTAAAATGATTACTTTCTGAGAACATGGGCTTTTTTTTTTATCTTGTTGTTTTCCTTTACAGATGGACCCCAATTTGTTCTGTGCAGAGTCTACAAAGCATTTCTAGCAGCAGTGATGTTCAGAGAAAGTGAGAAAGCATCTCTCTGTGGTTACATCACGTTGGTGTTTTTCCCAGGAAACGGGGGGTGGGGGGGGGGGTGGGAGGGTGGGGGAAAGACTTTCGCAAGAAATCCCAGGAAACATTAAAATCTCAGATTCCCAGTATTCAAACCTTGAACCAAACACTGTAAATATACATTTCCAGAGCTGCTTGTTGTGTACACATTCACAGTGTGCCCTGAGCCGGGTGTCAGTCAGGCAGCTAAGTTGCTGAGGATTGCTCTCACAAGTCAAATCTGCACATCTGCTGTCGTCTCTCCTCTCTTTGGCATCCAGCCCAGAATTGACTCTTCTCTTTAGAGCTGATTAGATTTTTTTTCCCTTCTTTCTCTCTCTCTCTCTCTGTCTCTATATATGTACTCTACATCTATCCCTCTCTTCAGCCTGCAGTGTGTGTGCAGCTATTAGCTCTTTAGCCTGCATCTTCCGGCTCATTCCATATGTGTAATCCTTACACTGAGCTGGTAATGCCAAGTTAAAAAGGGTGTGTGTGTGTGTGTGTGCTCTTGTATCCATGCATATTTCCACATCCCATTCACACCCATCCCTGAGCGTGTGACCCTGTCACTAGGCTGACCTTTACACGGCCAACCCAGGAAAAAAAAGAAAAAAAACATTAAAGAAGATTTATGGAGGCATTTGACTTCATTGTCAGTTTATCTCTGTGCGGCTGCTATCTGGACGCGATTCACAAGCATGCATAGAAGGAGCTATTTGTATGATAATGTAAAACAGACTCTGTGGACCGGCTGCTCTATGGGATGCCATGCAGGAGACAGCTGACATAAGCACTTATTGAATCTTTCCAGTGATTCAGTAGAAATGTGAGTAATGCAGAGAGATGGAAAGAGATAATAAGAGCAGTAGCTGGTGCTGGTGGTTGGGCCTATAAATGTCAGCTTCACGGGGCCCCCTGTCTGCTTGCTTTCGGGCTCTTTAGCATTTAAAAGAGGAAGACTACAATCCTGGACATAATGTGAGTCTCTTGTTCTTGTTTCGGCGCTGAGAGTCGACTACAGTGACCAGATTAATGAGCAGCCAAGTCTCCATTCCACCCACTCCCACTCCCACGCTGTCTTCAGAGGCTTCCAACACATTGTGGATGATGTGACATGATATAACACAGTCTCCCACCTCAATTCATATCTCTTTGTTGAGGTGCCTTTGAATAATGGGAATGTACATTAGTATACTCAGGGCTCTGAAAGCCTGTCTGAAGACATTACAGACAAAATGTTTCATCCAGAGATAAAACACAAATGCATGGTGAGGGCTGGGAGAGCGTGTGCCATCAGTGCAAAATATGAGGCATTGATTAGTTGTAAATCCATCGTAGCTGGTGAGAGAGGAGTACTGTAAAAAACTGTTCTGCTCTGAATCACCATCGAGACTGTGGAGGGCTTTAAAGTATGAAAATGTCACTTTTAATCAAGAACATGATTCTTTTTTTAAATTTTTTTTTTGGAGAATTTGTTTCAGAATTTCAAATAGCTGTTGTTGCTGAGGTGGTTGTGGATGTTTTGTGTTTTTGTGTTTACGTAGCAGTGTGCATTCTGTACCTCTGTGTTTAACCCGGGTTTCTGTTTTGGGGCTTTTCGTGATGTTTTTTGTAATGGTGGCGCTCTCTTTACATTTCTGGATGTAGCCTGATGGATGAAGCGTACTGCTCGAGGCCGGTCTGCACCCATGCGTAGCAGCGTCTTTGAACACGTTCCCGTTGGTCTGTTTAAAGCAGTCTGAGCTGTGATGGTTTGGGGCGGTGAGTTTAGCCAGTTTCAGCAGAGGTCAGTGAGTCTGGATCCAGAGTACCCACTGGATGGAACTATGCACGCCGCCTTACCCTGCTTCTCAGTGTTTTTGGCAACCCATTACCTCCAAGTCATTTCTACTCCAGACCCCTTGTCACAGGTTTGACGTGTCACTGAACTGTGAGGACTTCAACCGATGAGTATTTCACAGGGAAAGCAAGTATCTGAGAAAAGTGGAACATTTTGTATCAAATGTTTTGTTTTTTTTTGTTTTTGTTTTTTTCAGGGTTAATGAGCCCATGTTAGGTTGTTATGAAATGTTATTTTTGACCACAACCTTACCCACGTATCATCACATAACCTCTATGAAGAAGACCATGAGAAATGGTCAAAAGCTTCAGTAACAGCTAGTAAGTAAGCCTTGAGTTCAGAATATTTAATCCCAGTGTCAAAATTACCTGAACGTGTATAAGTAGGAATTAACCCAGAACTACTGCGGTGTTTTTTTGTTTTTGTTTTCTTAGCTGTGCTCAGGCCAGTGGTCCAACCCTGACACCCAGAGATCTAACAGGATAAATCTCTTGGGTTTTTTACTTTTCTCAAACATTTGCTTTTCTGTAAAACACTCATGGGTTGACCTCTTCACAGTTCAATGGAACATTAAAACTGTGGCGAGGGCTCTCAAATACTTGGCTGTCCCAAAAACACTGGGACACACAAAACACTGACTTCAGCACTACGGATGTAACCAAAAATGAATGCATTATTTATATAGATGCATTTTAAAGAAAAGTGAACAATCCAAATACAGATATTTGGGGAAATTAACGCATACAAATAGTAACTTTGCCTTACACCCCTGTTGGCCACTGTATGAAATAGACATCTAGAGAGATGCCATATCTAGAAAGTGATGAAATAGATGTGAAAAGCTGAGGGGATCTACATGGCTGCTGCTGATTAGGTTAAGGGGCTTTTAATATGTCACCAAATCTCATGCAAAGGTTGCTGCTCTGTAACTTCCCCCTAGAACGAAACACATTTTATGATTGTGATTTTGGTCATATATGGTCAAGGGTTAGTTACATTTAAAGCCATTACAATAACAGAGAAATGAAGCCATAGATGTTACAGATTACATGGCTGCACCTATGTCCAGCTAGAATCAGAAATCAAACCTCGGAAGCTTAGTGAGCAAACGCTCACTGAATGATATAAATCTGGAATCTGATTTATTGTTAGAAATAGCCTGGGCTCAGACTACCACAACATATATGGTATTCAAAGGTCTTCAGTGTGGCTCTGTGAAACCTTGAATAGACTACATGCAGTGCCCTTCAGCAAGAAAACACAGGCTCAGACTGCACTGTGGCAAACACACATGATGCTGAAGTATCCGTTAGCAAGGTTCTGAATCGCTTTCAGTTCCATGGCTACGGCCCTTTCGGTACCGCCGGCCTCCAAACTCTCTTTCAGAGAAGAACTTTGCAGAGATCGAGAACAGATCACATTGTTATCAGCTGTAGGTTGAACTCATCTACTATCCTGCAAGTGGGTGTATGAGACTTTCATGTCACCAGTGGGAGAGAGGAGGTTTTTCATACCAGCGACAACAGCAACCAGGCTTTCAGCTCTAATACTCTCCATTGCTTCATTAGCAGGGACAGTGTGTGTGTGTGTGTGTGTGTGTGTGTGTGAATGAGTGGGTGTGGGAAAGAGAGCGAGGGAAGAGCAGCTCTGATGCTGTCACTCGGCTGTCGTTATACTTGAAGTGGCACACAGAGTCAAAGAAGAGCCATAATTAATACTTCCCCTCTGAAATGAAGACAGAGCATATGGAGTCTCATTGTCTGCTGCCACTGAAGTCCCCTTTTAGGGGACATGAAAGCGGACACAGTGATTTCTATTACCGGACCTTATCAGACGTTTAGCCAGGAGATTAGTGGTGGTAATTCTCTCTTTTTTTTTTTGGTGTAAAGGTCTTTTTTTTTTTTTTTTTTTTTTTTTTGAAATTCAGAGCTCATGAGTGAGAGGGACTGAGGTAAAAATGGCAAATTGATTTATTAGCCGAGAAAGGATCCTTCAGTCAATGGCCAGATTTTGAAGCTTTCTTTATTATTCAAAGTGTGCTCTCTCTGAGTGTCGCCAAAATGAAATTCAGTCTGTGACTTATCAGCGTCCTCTCAGGAAACAGTGGTTTTACCGAACCTTCAGAGAACACTGGGCTTCTGATTGCTCCCCAGGTGAGACTGTGGTTTTAGAGACAGTCTTGTAACTACGGAGTGGGGTTTCGATGGCCTGGATATTCTCTGTGGTGGGGATGGCATCATTCAGACTGAACAATGAAGCAATGGGCATAAATAGGGAACAAGCATGGAGTCACTGAACTGTGATATCCCCCCCCCTCCCTTCTTCAAGTGATGTTACATTTTGACCCCTGAGGACTGGAGTCAGTGCCACTGCATGTTTTAATCATGTTCCTCCTTCATCCATGTAGTCTAGTGCAAGTCCAAGAGGCGGCTGTACCGAGAGCAGAACTGAGAGAGAGAGGCAGAGATTACCCCCGCGCGTTCTCCCACGGATTTGAAGCTTCATATAAGCCTACATACATGCTTGGACATGCCTGCCACGTAGGCTTGTGGACCACAATAAAATGTAATGACATGGACTGTCGAGGAGGCCCGAGCACCCTGCTGTGATTGAAATGGAGACACAAAGCTGTGGGAAATTGGAAGAAAAGCTCGAGTGCAGTCTCATTCTGCCGCGTGCAGCAAGGTTGCTTCACTGTTTCTGCTGTGTAAACCGCCACCTTTGTGGTGCGTTAAGCCAATATCGCAAACCACCTTTAAAAAGGATCATTAAACATTCAGTCCATTATGTTTGCTTTTCCCTAAAAGACATCCACCTGTTTCAATGCAGACGACTTCAAAGCCAAGCAAAAAAAAAAAAAACAGATTATCTCCGGGACAGATTGGCAGAGCTGTGGATCTTTTACCTTTACGTAATTATTACTGCAGTTGTTTTTCTGCTTGTACCTGTCTTTAGTCTCCATTGGGGCTGATTTAGTGATGCAAAAACTCCTGAGGATAAAAGTACATTTGCTGGGAGTTGCGAGGTGTCTGTCAGTCGGGGGCTGGGCCTCCACACGGAGTGTGCAGTCTGCTGGTAATTAACACAGCAATTGACTGACACTCTCTCTGTGGCTCTCTCTGTCTGTGAGGGATAAGACTATTTAGCCGTTTTAGAACTCAGATAAGGACAAGCTGCTAATGTAGTGTGAGAAGCCCCGACTGCTGTGGTTCACTGCGTTGATATTTTTGTGTCGCTGCTGTCGGTTTGTTTTATTGGAGATGTAATTGGGTATTTTTCTATGAAAATACTTCACACATTTGTAGAAAAGTTGGCAAAAGGAAATGCAAATCACAGTGTTTTTTTTTTTTTTTTCCATCAACTGTTATGTGAATATTTGAAAAAATAGTAGTAGTGTCTGTTAGATTTCTGTAAATCAAATTTCGCTGTGGCACTTTGGTGCCTGTCGTGCCATTTATTTTACCTTCAGGTGTTAAATTACTTTCCTGTGTTCACACATTTTGTACCATGACTTTTTTCAGCCATCCGTCTGTGCACTTTCTATACATGCCTATCCTGTTAACAGTCACTGGGAGCTGGAGCCTATCCGAGCATGTATTGAGCTAGAGTCAGGGTACACCCTTGACAGGTCACCAGTCTCTCACATAGCAGAGGATGAAAGCTCTTGGCTCATTGATGGAAGAATGAAAGTGGCTTGGGATGAGTGCAATGCTGCAAGTGAGAAGATGAAATATGATCAAGGAAACCCAGTCTGAATAAATCATTCACGAGTCAGAGGCCCGGTAAGACCAGCATTTACTACGGCAGAATTTCAGACTAAAATCAGTTCACGTCCGTGCCAGAATGGCTGTAATCAGTGGACTTAATCTCAGCAGCAAAGTAAATCTGCATAAAGCTTCTGCACAGAGTTCAGCTTTGGTGAATTTTGACACAACAACAACAACAACAACAACAAAAACTCTGGGCCGTCTGATGTGTCAACACCATTGTCACAATGAAATGAATTAGAAGGTTGCTTTTTTTTTTTTTTTTTTTTTTTTTTTTTTGGGTTCTGCTAATTTGTGGATGTCGAACGAAAGTGTCCCCGTTCTCCCAACCAAGTGCCCGTCCAGGTTTCTCCCCCCCCCCTTTCCAATGGT
>JBBMJY010000014.1:1924287-1937422 GCA_037833715.1 Toxotes lorentzi
TAGATAGATAGATAGATAGATAGATAGATAGATAGATAGATAGATAGATAGATAGATAGATAGATAGATAGATTAATTAATTATCTCATGAACCTTTAGACTTATCCTGTGACCCTTTAGAAGAGCCCAGACCTTAAGTTGGGAACCACTGGACTAAACTAGCTGGGCATCTGCTGACTGTAAAGTAACTAAACCCTAAACACTAGCTAAACCTCAACCAGCCACAACAGTAAAACAGCTGCTTTGAAACATCACTGGATGCATCACTACATACAGTCTAATAACACCATGCAGATAACACTGACGGATTTTTACTTCATCATTTTGAACCCAGTGCATCAAGTTGAAATGAGGTATTTTAACGTTGATGTGCTAAGAGTTTCACTTGTGTAATGGCTCTGAGTGATTCTGCTGTGCTGGACATGATGCACCTGACAGGAAGTCATTTCAGTCACAGTCTGTCCCTGTGCTCCTCCAGCTGGAGCTGTCCAAGGTGCTAATCTCTCCACACTCTGCACTAGTCTCTCTATGAGAGAGTGAAACAGCTGCACTTTGCCCGGTCTCTGACTGTTAAACAGTCATTACAGAGTCATTGCTTGTGCCTGTAGGTTTGTCTAATGAATATAATCTGTATTGTAAACTCAATGTATATAGCATGTTTGTGAATTACAGTAAACCGACTTTAGTGAAAGTCAGTGCCTGCCTTCTGCTCTGTTGCCCTCCTTTGGTTTAGTAGTTCAGTCTATCTTACTGAGCAGTATAGCTCATGTTTGTTGTTCAGTGTGATAGTTTTGGGAGTTAAACAGTGACTTAACTTGGTCTGTAGTGTTTGTTGTTTGCCTCTTATTCATGCCTGAGTTGTGTTTATCTGGATGCCATTAAAACCTCTGCTGTGGCCCCTGAGCATGTCCCCTCACTGCTGTCCTGTTCACACAGCCCACTATGTATACTTTATATACTTTCTTAAACTAACCCCGAACACCTCTCATGGAGGACACTGCACATAGAGATTACAAATGCAGCAATACAAAGACGGGTGTTATACATTAGCTCCCCCCCTCACAGTTTTCTTCTTCACCTCAAATTTACAGTGTCTATGTTCCCTCTGCCACAATAAAACAATGACAACTTCTTTTTTTTTCTTTTTTTTTTTTTTTATAAATGTACTGCACCTGGTCCCTGTCCAGAGCTTTTATATAAAGCATATCTCCTTCTGTTCACAGATGCACCAAAATGTCTGTTAAACTGCCCCCCTAGTGAGTAAACAAGATGGAACCTGCAGTGCCAGAGCAGTGTTTCAAATTGAGAGCTAGCAGAATATGACAGCTCCTTTAAAGCTGCTGTTAGACATTCATTATCATTAAGATGTTGGTTTCCATACCTGCTTTAGTAAGCATTTATCCCCTAGCTGTTAGGTCTCCTTCAGCACTCTCTCTCTCTCTCTCTCTCTCTCCCTCTCTCACATTCTCTCTTTCCCATTGCGGCTAAATTTGCAACCCAGCTTTGCATCAGCAGTTACAAAAGGAAGGCACTTTTTATACTTCTCTTGATGCTCATCCAAAAAATTGATGTACAGGATGCATCTGGGTCTTAGGAGAGGGAGAGCAGGAGTGAGAGAAAAGGCCATGTATGTGTGTGTGTGTGTGTGTGTGTGTGTGTGTGTGTGTGTGTGTATGTGTTTTAGCATATGTAGGTGTTTGTGTGTGTGTGCACTTTGCATTTCTCCAATTCCCTCCTGTTTCCCAAAGACTATTACTCTAACTTTTCATCCATATCCAGTTGACAGAATAAAGACATTTCATTAAGGCTATCTCTGTGCCTGGGCCTGCTTAATGAAATGAATACCTCTGCAGCCTCCAACGCTGGTCTTTGTGCATGTGCATGTGCATGCATATGTGTTCTTAGATATGTGTGTTCATGTCACTTAGTGTAGGAGGCTGCCTTTAATGTTTGTAGTATAGTTTGTTGTATAGATACTTTTTTTTTCTGGGCTTGGATGCAGCTTTACGGTTTACCTCTGGGTGTGTCTGCGGACAGTATGTCCAGATAATGCATTCTGATGCTGGCATCCTCCGAGCTGCTCTCTGTAATGAGAGAGTATGTCTTTCCAGGCTTTGGGTTTCTGACTACATGGCTGTGGAAGTAATTAATGCAGGGCATAGTTGTCCAGTGAGCATCTCCTCCGACCTCAGATCCCACCTTCACCGCAACCCTGAACTCTAATGAGCCCACAGGGACGTCCCAGCGTGCACCTTGGAGTCAGCTGCATAATTAGTCTGCAAACATGGCCCCGCACACCCACGCCGAGGACTGAGTTTATGACGAGGCAAGATTTTCTTGTGGAGAGCATCCATTCTCTCAGATGAAGTACAGACATGTGACTCTAATGGAAAACAGGGATCCATTCCTCTTCAAGGAATTTGAATTCTCATTATTTTTTTAAAAGCAGCTCAGCTGTGGAGTCACCGATGACGAACCTCGACATTTTGACTAAATAAAAAGTAATAGCAAAGTTAAAACTGTCTCCTGAGCATTGAGGACTTTCCCCTGACTGGGAGCATGAAAGCAGGAGTATTAAATCTTTGCCTCCACATTGTCGTGTTTCTTGAAATCTTCGCATTTTCAACACTTCAGGTCGAGTTGTGTGAATTGTCTACTGAGCTTTAAATGGTTTTGCATGTTTTCACACTCACATAGATTTTGGAGCCACTTTGAAAGATATGCTGCTATATTTAGCCGTCCAGTCATTTTCATGGTTATCACTCTGAGACAGTACTTCCTACATGTAGAATGCTGTTAAGTAACAGTACCAGGGTACTTTCTTTCTCTCTTTCTTTCTTTATTTTCTTTTGATACTTTATGTAGTCTGTCACTTAAGTGTCTGCACTTTGAATCCAGTAAAATTCAGAATGCAGGACTTTTACTTGCAAAGGTATATTTTTAAAAATCATTGCTCTGCTAGTTAATTGAATGATTTGAACTCTTCTTTCACCACTTTTAGTAAATCATGGAATTATACCTTGTATAACTGCCGACTGTGCTGTGAAGGTTTTGGTTTTACGGTGCGTTTTCCTTCTTGTTCCAGGCAGCCACAGCTTTCCTTTCATTTACACGTGGTATTCAATTCAATAATCTAAGTGACTCTTTTTAGCCGTGGAGCAAAGCAACAAAGGCTATCAGTTGAAAGTGAACCAGGAATTAACCCTTGAAACCCCGGGTCATCGGGGAGCCTCTGCTGAGGATCCGTTCTGCAGGATCACATTATCTGTGTGAATACACAGGGGCACACTTTTCAAATCAATCTGCTCTTAAAATGCCTAACTGTGCAACATCAATGTAACATTGACAGAATTAAAGCAGACTTGATGTTGACTTACAGGGATTACACAAATCAAATGCAAGTTTCAACAGTCTGCAAATGATTTTCCGTTCATTTTTGAAAATGAATGGAAACCAGCGAACGCCTGTATAAGTGGGAAAAGTAAATCCATAAAAGAAACGTGGTCTCAGCTCCCTCGTTCACAGACAGATGTAAGTGATTCACTGCTGTTGGACAGCCACGATCTGGTCCAGCAATGCTAGTCTGGAATTTGACATGAAAAACGACAACAAGTCAAAGGACAACAGTTTAAAGCCAAACGTATAGTATGTATGGAGATTGCATTGTATTGTTTGGAGATGCAGAGACTCAGTAATGGACTTTAACTGTACACTGTATTGTTTGAGAGAGATATAACAAAAGGAATCTGGGAAGATTGTAATTATTGTTTTAAATAGGCTACTCAACTGCTGTAAAAGCTGTTCACTGACTTTTTTTTTTTACTAAATATGTTCAAACCTCATTCCACTGTGTGAAACCCTAATTGCCGAGGTCCGATTAAAAAAAAGAAAAAAAAAAAAGAAGACCAGCCATGAAACAAAAGCCTCCCACCCTCAGTTGCCCTTTTCATTTCCACATTGCACATCTACTCTGTCTGACATCTGCAAAAGGCCACACCATATATCCCTGTCCACTTTTACAGCGCGCCAATAAGAAATGAAAGTGGCTCTGACGCTTGCGAGCAGGCTAAGTGAAATATAGGCGTATCAGTGCTATAGGGGGGTGTGTGTAGGTTATTGACAGAGCTGCTTGTGCCTCTGTCAGCAGTGAGTGATGTCCCATGCAGCTGTAGTTGCATTCAGGAATCTATCAACAGCTAATAATTATGTGTACATTTACGACAAGGGACCTGGGATTAATGGATCGATTCGCTCACACTCCAATTCCCGTTCTGCACATTCCTGTCATTTTCAGGAAGGATTTTGCATCAGAAGAGCTCTCTCTCTCTCTCTCTCTCTCTCTCTCTCTCTCTCTCTCTCTCTCTCTCTCTCTCTCTCTCTCTCTCTTTCTCTTTCTCTCGCTTCCACTCCCTCTCTTTCTCCTGATCCTCCTTCTCTGATCAAAGGGGTTATTTCTTAATTCAATGCACCCTTTAACAAATGGTGACCCAATGAATTTTTAATACATTTATTTATTTTTTAATTCTATCTCTTGATGTTTTTCCACCTATGGACACACAGTGATAGAGTGCTATTGAAAGCAAGAGCCCTTGATTTATGCAGCTTGAATATGATGCACAGAATCTCAATAGTGGGCAAATGCTCGTTGTCTGTGCTGCTAACTCATATGAATTATTTAAAAGAATAAGATGTAACATATGAATAGAATATTTAATATTATTTATATCCCCTTGGGGGAAATTCACGTTGTTGCATCACGTTACAGCAGCATAACATAATGTTGATATTACAGTACATTTGAATAGCTATGTATGTATCTATCTGCATACATATTCATACATATATATACCCACACTGGTGACTGGTGTTACTATCCCCTTACTACTCCAGCAAACCCCAAAATTCCCCCAGAGCCTTTAGAGTTTTGGCCTGGTCACACCAGCAGCCTCTGCTGCAGCTGCCACTGATACATTACGCTGGACCCGCCAGAATCACAAGAGACTGCTTCTGCATCTCAGTCAAACATTGCAGTTCACTGGGCAGGGCTTTGTGAGTAGAGAGGCCACTCTGCCAAAGTTTGTCAAGCTCCTGAACAAATTACAGAAATGGAGCAAAGCTTGTTGAAGAGGCCAGCAACCACACATCTAGTCCCACGCTGCTCCTTCTGCTGCCGCCACGCTCCGCTGCCATAAATAAAGGCAGCAACTTGCTCCCCCCTGGTGAGTGAGGACTCTGTGAAAGTCAGCGTAATGTCCAACATTGTATTTGAGGTCAAATTTAGAGGCGTATGTCATAAAGCTACAGTATTTACTGTTTTACTCTGCTGTGGATCAGGTCATCGTTTTGTTTTTGTTTTTTTAAACTTGTGATAAAGTCAAAGTATTGACAGCTCAGAACACTTACGTTCTGCAGGCTTACCAATCGAAGCTTTTTACTGCAGTGTGACTCAGTGTTGTGTGACTAAGGTCTTACAGTATGCCATAACTTATGTCTGTGGCACAGTCACTCTATAGAAGGTCTTTTGGTCACTGAAGAATTAAGTCTGGATGGTTATTACAAAGAAATCTGGAGCATGACTGTGGTTGCTGTGACCATTAGTTTAATGTTAACACTGTTTCAAGGTACCTCGCTTAACTCTGCTTAATTAGAGTTTGGATAAATAATAGATGAGCTTAAGAGAAAGTCCTTGTAGACAGTGTAAGGCCTCTGCTTTTACTATTGCTTACTTGTTGTACCAGGGTGTGTTGGGTACAAGCACAGCTCATGTTAATCCACATTTCAAACAGCACATTTAAAACTTAACACACTCAAGAGACTGTTAGCAAGAACTATGTTTTATTATCTATTCTGTTCCCCCTTCCAAAGCCATCATTCCTGTTAGTGATAAACATGTTAATAACAATGTCCTTTTGAATTATGTCTAGTATGTGATAGTAAGTGATATAGTCTTGTAATTGACTGATGCATATACCCATATAAAATTACAGTTAGCTAAATTAAGAAAAACTTTTGGGGTCCCTGGGGCCTGGGGTGACTACAGTTCTACCATAACTGATGTAATGTGCTGCCTTTAATTCAAACTTAAATCAGCTGCAGCTAACACAGATGATGAGAGCTGTGAGACTGAACCAAAACAGCTAGCGGGCCGTAGAACCAAAAGAATGAGCTGAAAGAAGCTAAAATACTCCATAACACTGAGGAGAACTGCAGAGTCAGGATCTAATTTTCTGTTGGTTTGTCATTACAAGTGACAAGCTCCACATTATTCACAGATATTTTACCCTTTGTTAATATAAGAATATGGATAAAAACTCTTCGCTCAGTCACTTTGTGTTTGTTGAATTACTTTAGCTGAATGACTGGAAATGCCATGAAATCTGCACACCCCGCCATCTAACACCACAACAACTCTGCCACCTGTTCATCTGGACACTGGGGTGGTGCTTTCTCTGTAGAACATCTCTGACCACCACAGACAAACCTCTGTGGCTCCAAGTCATGTAGGACTTGTTGACTTGCTGAGTCTTCAGCTTTGTGTTCACGCTGTGCCGTGTCTGCTTCCTTCTGACTCACAATGAATTTGCATATTTTCAAATTATCTCTGCTTTTGTTGGAAATCTCAGTGGAATTTGCATAGCACAATTCCAGTGAGTCATCTCTGCGTTATGCTGTGTTCCTAAATGGAAAATGCTGCTTTAGGCTCCAGCAGATATTGTGGCAAAAAGCTGCCTCTTGCTAGAGTTGACAGTGATAAGCCTTTGCTTCCTATCCTGAGGAAGGAATTGAATTCTTGGTCCCGGTGGCCAAGTCTTACATAAGAAAATGACTGGCTGAGATGCCTATCACTCCCACAGTGCTGACAATCTCTCACTATGCCATCCTGTCCTCTCAGTCTTATAGTACATGTGTTAGCTGATTATAGGCTGATTCCACTTCTCTCAGCTCCGTGATATCTCCTCCATTCAGAGGGGGGTTTTGACCAAAATGACCAGATTAGTTTCGCCCACTAAGCTTCGTGATTCTCATCTTGGCATTGCTTGCTGCAGTATGAGACTTAGCAATCCATGCAACTGTATCTTCAATATGGATGATATGGGTGCATGGGAGCCTAAAACGTCCAAAATTAAATGACTTGTATTGTGACAGAGCTTCCAAAAATAGGTGGGGAGGGAATGTGAGCAAGTATCCAAGGTGACCCGCTTCTTCCACAGAATTGGTAAAGAGAGACATTCACTGCTGAATTATTTGACTCTTTATATTTAATGGGGTCAGATGTAGTGCAACACAAACACAGAGGAAACATGATGTAGCTTAATGTAGTCAAAGCTAATGTTTAGGTAGAGAAAAGAGTGTTAGCTTGGCACAAATTTTTCGTCCTGATAAAAAGGATATAATGTAGTTTGAGTCAATATTTTTATGGTTTGAAGGTGATTGTATGAATTCCTTAAAGGGGCACTTCACCCGTTTTCATGGATGTACATTAACATCCAGGAAGGGTGTAAAAGAGATCGTGGTAGAGGTCACATTTAAGAGTATCTGCTACGGTATTTATACTTTAACTGGAATAATTCAACAACAGATACTTAATGATCTGAACACGTCTTCCCCCACTAATTTTAAGTATGCATGGTGCTCAAATCTCCAGCCTAGATGTACTCTGTGTATCTAAGGGTCAGGGTTCTGTGGTCTGCACTTCCTCCCTATGACTGAGGTCATTTGTGTAATCACCAGCTCTGGGTCCTTCTGTGGCTGAGAAAGTTTTAATTGGATGTAAGTTTTCAGGTGTAAGTTTTAATGCCTTTGCTTCTGTTATACAAAGGGTTTTTGTTTTGTGTACAAAGGGAGTCCACACTAAATAGAGTGAGCTGCTCTCATTGGGCCACATGAGTGTTGTTGTTGGGGAGTTGGGGAGGGAGTTGTATCAACTACAAGTATCTCATTTTGTTCAACAATGAGTCTTTTGTGCACTTTTCCTTCTGTGACTTACCTCAGTGCTGGGGAGTGCTGTGATTGTGTGTTGTGTATATATAATACATACATTCTTGTCTGCATGTGTTGCTTTATGTTCTTACTGCTCTGAGGTTTGACACAGTGGGGGCACCGTACACCATTACTATGGTCATATGGACATATTCTAATAACCTTGTTTAATAAAAATGCCATCGACAGCCCACATCAGTTGAACCATGCTAATAACATTTTTCCCAGTGTTAGTTGAGGATTTAAAGAAAAAATGTAAAGAAAAAAAAAACCCAAAACAAACAGCTGACACAAAACAAAGTCTGTCTGAGTGTGACCTCTTGGTGGAATGCTTCCTATCTCTTCAGTGCACATGTTGGCTCTTTTTTTTTTTTAACAACCTGCTCTGTCTTTTGTTTTGCAGTGCCATCTTTCTGGGGGCTGGTAAACTCGGCCTGGAACCTGTGCTCGGTGGGGAAGAGGCAGTCGCCAGTTAACATCGAGACCAGCCACATGATCTTTGACCCTTTCCTCACTCCCATAAAGCTCAACACAGGTGGACGCAAGGTAAAAACACACAAATGCAAACACACACGCACCATTTGCCGCTGTCTGCTTGATGGATGCCAGGGCTTTGTTGAGTCTTTTATTTTTAGTTTTGTTTTTTTGTTTTTTTGTTGCTGGTTGCATTTCGAAGATGTTGCTCTGTACTGCTCTAGTGCTTGTCATTATTGTGTTGGTTGTTGTTTCAGTGCTTTTGTAGTTTGATGAGGTGTGTTTCCCTGATCAATTCTCCTGACTGGTGTTTGTGTTGGTGGACAATGTGGGGCTATTTGTCTAAAGAACACTCTCCTGGAGATAAAATACAAGACAAGTCACCCATTTAAGGATGGACAGGGGTTGTGTTCTGGTTATAAAAAGAGCTATAACTTAATCTTTAGAGTCTGAAGCCCTGCAGCCTAACAGCGGATTAGAAGAGCATATTGTCTATTAGTTTCTCCTGTACAGTGGTGTAGCAAGGACAGTGTGATTCAGGAATCTGTTCCATCTTGTGCCATATGACAGCAGCTAATTGGGAAGCCCTCACAGATGGGCTGTGTTTTAAAAGTGCACAGTTGCATGGTGAGATTAATGCTATGATTAGTTTATGTTTACATGCCAGCAGTGAGCACAGGGTTAGCCTGTGGGACGCATTGCAGATAACCACCTATAGCAGAGCTGCTCTAATGTCTTCATCCAGATTCAAAAATAGATGTTACTGTGTGTCCCCAGGCACCTGTTTGATCAGATTTTATTACTTGGTCCCCTCATTGGAGGACTTTAGTCATTTAAAAATGAATTGTAGATCTGTCTGCACATTTGAATAGTCACTCACACATTTTCTCTCTGCTATCATTTCTGCTTGGAATAAAAATTAAATTTAAAAATTCCTCCTTTTGCAAGGGCTCCCCTGCTGCTCCCTCAAGGACTCCACTTTGAGAGCAGCTACCCTGCAATGTTTCTGCAGCAAGGACATCACACACAAAGGCACAACTTTACTGCGATTAGGATGAATCATAATGAAGGTACAGAGGCTGAGAGACAGAGAGCTAGAGACAAAAGACTCAGATAGTAAGAGACACTCCACCTGGAAATGTCTTGAAAGAACAACACCTAAAACGACCTGTGTTGACATTTTCCTCTTGCTGGCTTGTTGGGCATGATGTGTTGCAGGTGTCTTTTGGTTGTGACCAAATTAAGCTGAATATGTCTGCAACATGTTTCTTTGACTACTTTTTATCTTATAACAGCACCACTAGTAACGCTCTACTAATCTCAGTGACACATACATTGCATGACTTTCCTTTTGTCACTTCACAATAAAAGCCTCCTGCTGTTTCATAGGTGGAAAGCTTTTATTGTAAAGCAGCAGGAAGTTTTTAGTTTGCATTACACTGCATACACTTCATACCACTTCATGGAGAAGAGACCCAAGTAAGGTCTGAACATGCATACAGAGTGTCTTGCCTTATAGACCATCAGGTAAACAAAAGTTCCTGTCCTTATAATAAGGTTGTTTCGATCAGTCATACATCCAAGTATCAATCATGTGATTGATCATGTGATTGGTTCAGTACTGAGAGCTGAAAGTAGCAAGACTTTGGCACTGAGCCACTCATTTTAATACAATCACGGTGGCATTAGGTTCTAACATCATGTTACTACAACATCTGAAAGCTAATTAAGATGCCAATCCAATGCCAAAGTAAATCTGACAATGTTAGAATTCACTATTTGAGATCAGTGTTATTAATGTCACAGGTAACAAAGCAAAAAAAAAAGACCAGAAACTCAGTCACAGTTTGTCCAGATTCTACTGAAAGACCAAATAGAATCGTTTTTATTTATTTATTGCTTCTCTTTGCCATCACCTTCTTGTTAGCCTTTAAGAGCCTTCACACTGACAGCTCCCACTGACACCCACACAAACCAAGTCCAACTTTCTCATTTGTCTGTGAGAAAAGTTTGCAGAGTCCAAAAGCCATTTTGGACTCTTTCTCTTGCTTCATCTACCCCCCCCCCCCTCTCTCTCTCTCTCTCTCTCTCTCTCTCTGCTGCAGTGGCCTAAATGTAATCAGTTGTGTCTCCATCTCTCGGAGCACCTGAGCTGTCAGTTGGTGAACACGAAGCTGGCTTCACCTTGTCAGTGCTGATTCATCCCCGCTCTGTCTCTGGCTGTTTGGCAGCCAGTCAGCCTTGGTCAAACACGCTACAGAGATTGGTAAAGAGCTTCCGCTTCGACTCGCCGTAGCTCGGCTCGCCACCTCGGCATGGAGAGAGCTTAAGCCCACTTTCTGCCGGGGAGGAAAGCAAAGAGAGAAATTAACCGTCCCAAACCCCCCTCTTACAACACATACACACAGACTTACACATGCATTGAGTAGATGAACTCCTCCTTTAATACTTTTTTGTGCTGGCCTGTATTCTGGCTAATGAATAGTTAAAGGAAATTTAATTGACCTCCAAAGAGAAATTTTAATTAATGGCAGGGAGACATGCAAGGCTTTGCACGATGGATTGAAGGAATCACAGTTATTAAAAAGGGTGTATTAATTGAATATTTACTCTGCCATAGATGAGCTGCAATTACTTGAAGAGATTTTAATGAATTTAATCACTTTGGAGCTGGAGAGGTGAAAAAAAAAGTGATGTTAGAGTTCTCACTCTCCCCATGAAGTGTTTCCTGCACATTTATGAATAGCGCTTATGGTACAAGATTAGATGCCTTTTGTCCTTTTTTTTTTTCCCTGCTTCATGTTTACTAAATGCACAGGGAATCTATTAACACGGTGTAATCTGTGGTTTTCCTCACATTTCAGGTTGCAGGGCTTTCTGCTGCTTTTGTTCTCACGCTTTGAAGTCAGGTGTGTGTGGTAAAGCATTGTGATTCCATAAAAAGGTATATTAAGTAGTGACGTCTCATTAAGTGGAATTATGAGTTCAGCAGAAGTTGTGTTTTTAAGCTTTTAATCATATTTCTGTTGCTAAACAAGCTTCAAATGCTTTTTATGACAATCTGTGTCCCTCCTTAACACCGGGCACATTTTCTGCTTCAGTTTCTGTCTCGTTACTTCTTCTCTTCTTTCTGTAGTCCTGATCAACCCGATGAGGAAATCTGACAAGCTGGCAAGTTGGTGTGAATGTGTGCGCGTTGAAGGCCTGTTTGTGTTCACTACTGGCAGCTCTGAAACTGCCTAATTACAGGGAGTGTTAGGTAGAACTACAAACAGCAGGCTCTCGGTTGACAGCTGGAGGGACTTACCGCAATCTCCAGTTTGCCCAGTTGCGCAGCCGGCCATCAATCACATATCAGTCAGAGAGCCAGCCAACCAGTCTCTAAGTCTGTGTCTGCACATGACTTTAATATCCTGTGTTTGATAAGCAGGTGTTTGATGTCGGATGTGGATCTTATAAAAGATGAACTTCCAGTACTGGCAAAGTAATTTACGGGTCTGACTCTAATAGAATATTAAGCTCTTTTTTTATAAGTAATGGAAATTACAGAGGACTTCCTCATACTACTCTATCTGGGTCACTGGCTCCATAATAATTCCAAATACTACCTGTGTGAGATATATGGGGCTAATTTGACCAAATCTGGCTGGTGTAATTGATGAAGTCAAGCCAGCGTCCACTGGGACTCTGTGAGTCTTTGTTGCTGATGAAGACGAATTATTTAACCTAACAAGGTTATTTGACTTCCTGGAACTTAAACTTGCAAGTCAGTAATTAGTGTGCAGTTACTGGCAGGCCTGTAACACCAGGCCTGCCCAGCCCTGGGGGGCTTGTGGTGGCTGAGACAAAGCCGACCGGAAGATGAGATGAAGGAAGAAACACGTGCGCATATTCCTGCTATGCAGATGTTAGTCCACGTACTCAGCTCAGCAGGTTTAAAACAGTTTGTAGCTCATAGGGAATTTCTTATATTTAGTTCTGAACTCCACCAGTAGCCAATGTGATGGGCGTAATCCTGGAGTAACGTGGAGAACTAAGACTCAGTGAAACAGCTTTAGGCATCTGAAGATGAGCTAAAGCTCCTTGGCTGAAGCAGGGTAACCTTGTGCTAAAAGAGTCTCGCCCTCATAAGTGGGAGGTCTTCAGTACAAACCAAGGCTCCTTAAACAAGACACAGTTTATAAGAATATTTTTGTGTTACCATGGTTTCCTGTGAACTGAGAGATTTTTGCAGAACTAAAAGCAAATGTACAGTTTCACACCAGGAGTTGTTCCAAATAATATTCTGGCAATATCAGATTTATATATTTATTTTCTATTTTTGTTTGTTCTTTTCAGGGTGTAGTGAGCTGCAGCCTTTCCCAGCATGCAATGGGCAAGAGGGAGGGTACACCCTGGAGAGGTCACTAGCCAACACGGAGATAAAATACATAGATAGACATAAGTCTATTTAGCATATCTAACTCATCTGACGGTGTGGGAGGAAAGCAGAGCATCCAGAGAAAATCCACTTAGACCCAGGTAGAACCCAAAAGGCTCCAACCATGTGGGTTTGGTGTAAACCCAGGACCTGCTGTAACATAGACGTACCATACACTGATCCACAGGACCTGCTGTAACATAGACGTACCATACACTGATCCACAGGACCTGCTGTAACATAGACGTACCATACACTGAT
>JBBMJY010000014.1:1973424-1995924 GCA_037833715.1 Toxotes lorentzi
TGCAAAAACAGGGGCGCCCCCCCAGGGGGGGTTTTTGGGGGGGGGGGGGGGGTGTTTTTTTTTCCCTCCCCCCCCCCCCCCCCCCCCCCCCCCCCCCGAAAAAAAAAGCTCACGGGCCAAGTGAGAGATAGGGAGGATTTGACAGAGACATGGCTACAGGAAGATACTCTGGATCCCAACACTACCGGAGGATCAGGATCAAATGACCTGTTAGCTGTGGGGCTACATCCATACTACATTTCCAGGAATTTCTCATCATCTTGGTAGTTGTTTACACCTCTGCCTTTTGCAAAAACCAGGCAACCACGTGTCACGTCTGTTCACTTACTGTACTCTTTCCTAACTGTGTTCTGCTGTTGTAACAAGGCCAGTTCCTTGTGAGGGTCCATAAAGTTTTTTTCTGATTCTGATTCTGTCCTCTCTCTTCTCTCCCTTCCCCTATCTACTCTGTCATCTCTCCTATTTTTATATCCCACTGCCACTTGGCACGTACCCCACGATCTCCTTCCTCCCTTCATGTGCTATCTCTGTTACTCTTTCTGTCTTCTCTCCTTTTTTTAATTTCCCTGCCATTCCCTCTGTTATTTCGACCTTTCTTCTCCTTCTTCCTCTCTTCCTCAGCTCAGTCTGCACCCTTTCCATATCTCTTCTTCCTCCTCGCCATGCAACCTTTCTCAGGCTTGCGTCTGCCTGTTTGCTCTCAGCGTGGCGGAATTAGCCTGTCTCTCTCAATTCCTTCACTTGATCCTGCGGGAAATGACAATGTTGCAGCCTGCTGCCATTATTTCACAGATCAAAGCGTTGAAATTGAACCTGGCTAAGCTGAAAAAATAACCCAGGCTTCTATCGCGTTGTTCACCTTTCAGTCTCACTGCTCGCTGCCAAAAGCGGTGTGGGACTCTGCACTCTGGGTACGTGTGTGCTTCCATGCCTGCTTGCATCCACAAATTGCCGGAGTGTGTCATCTGCGTTTTCAGTCTCAACACTCCCCCAGCTGGCAGGGACTGAAAGGGCAAAATACGTGTATCTGAGACACCAACGGCAGGAGGCAACAAGTGTTTTAAAGGCTTCAGTAATCTCTTTGACATACTTTAATTTGATGCTCTGTGCAGGGACTAGAAATGAAAGCTAATTTGAAATCTGTCCCTTTAAAATAACGTCAGTTTGGCAGGGGATAAGAACATATTAATATGGTGGTTAGGAGGAAACTGGTATAAGCATATTGTGCTGGAACATTAAAAAATGCACCATTTCTGCATTTAGATCAGTGTTTCTTCTTATACACCCCCGACCCAAAGGAAGAGTTCAGCCAGACAAAAAAGCAAAAAGTAAAATATGGGATTTTATCAGCCTCCATGTTTGCCAAAAAAAAAAAAAAATAGTCATATGATCCTCACTTTGCATGTTCTTTGCATGACTGTAATGGTCCTTTCAGGGTGCCTGAGCAGAAGGTAGCTCATCCACCCACAATGGCCAAACACAAGTATGATACTAAATATTTCACTTTTTCTTTCTTTTTTTTTTTTTACTTACACTGAACTCAGAAAAGTTTTTATGCAGTGAAGTGCTGCTCTGGCTTGAAGCCTAATGAAAACAACTTTTCTTCTCTTTATCATTTTTAGCACAGCAGCTGTTTTATTGCTCCGTGTTTTTTTTTTTTTTTTTTTTTTAATCAGGCCTTTTTAAATATTGTCTTATAAACAGTTTCAGAGACCTAAATAAGCCAGAGTTTGCTGTAACTCCTGTTGCAATGTCTTTAATGTTTTATTTTAATGCCCTTATTGGATTTTCTCGTTAACAATATTTTATTCATTCATTCCTCTTCATTCTTTTAGTTTTATAACCAAGTCGAATAATGTTTGGAGACAGAACCAGCTGGAAACAACTGGTGTAAACAATGAGCTCCTATGTAACATATAGAGTATAAATACATGGTGATTTCAAGTCTTCCCTAACTGACTGTAATGCATGACCTCTTTATAAATGACAGTTAAGGATTACATTAAGTCTTCTTTCATATTGGTTTGAGTCAGACATCCACTGGGGACACTTGAAAGCACTGGTTCCCAGAGTGGGTGCTGCGGCACCCTGGGCTGTCTGGAGGACAGGTCAAGGATGCTGCAGGATTTATTTTTTTACATCTAAATTACTGTATTAAAAATCCTGTTAAATATGCAATTATGCATGGAAGGGTGCCATCATAAGATAAAGGGGTGCTCTGGTTTAAACAAAAAAGGATTTCCAAAACACATATCTTATATGTCTCATATTTCAGGAACCTAACAATGGCCGAATCCTTATTTCTTCATGTTGAGATCCAGCCTTGTGGAGGAGCCCCGGTACCAGATGCAGTGCTTCCAATGAAGCTGCCATGCAATTAACTGGAGGGGTTCAACAGGGGCCCAGCAGCAAATTGCCCTCTAACAGGATAATCCAGCCAAATGTGGACAAGTGAAGTCGCTGCGCAATTTCAAAACAACTCATGTTGCAAAAATGAGAAAATGAGGAGGGGTGGATTCTCTGTAGTTTTACATATTGTAACAGTCACAACACACACACACACACACGCACACATTACTGGGAGATCTGTGGTTGTTCCTGTGATTATGCGTATGCAGATTCTTGAAAGTACTGGAGCTGATGATACCACCATTTTGATGATACCACCATTATAGTCCAATCAGCTGAGCCATCTGGCTGCCCGTAACACCAAATTACGGCCACCAAAACTGTAATGTGCTGACACTGTCTCCGCAGTGCTGCTTCTGATACCTCTGCTTTTACAAAGATAGACAACTGCAAAAGATGCTCAGGCCTGGTATAACAAGAATTTGTCTTTTATTTTATTTATCTATTGTTTGTTACTACAAAGAATAAAAGACAAGAATTTGTCTTTTATTTTATTTATCTATTGTTTTTTACTACAAAGAAGGAAGGAGCAAATTATGTGTGATCTCACAACAGCTGCGGTTGCCAGTGTAATATGGGAGCAGACAAGAATGGGTGGGACATGTCAAGTGCAATGGGAGTTTCAAGTCAAGTGGGTAATGGTCTCACCAGTAGTGTGTGTGTGTGTGTGTGTGTGTGTGTGTGTGTGTGTTTGTTCAGAGGTGTTGGGGCTGAGATGGGTGGAGGTATGATGTGTGTGCAGCCACGGTTCTGAACATCTGGGTGTCTTTTTGAAGTACCCAGGTGGATAGTGTAGTGACAGCTGCACTGCTTCCCTCCTTGCCTCTCAGAAAGACGAAGGGAGCTTGACAAGCAGGAAATCCCCCTTGATCTACAACGCCTCCCCCCGTCTCCTCACCTCACCCCTAAAAACCTGTCTTTTCTTTGTGTCGCTCTTGCTTTATATGCCGCCGCCGCCACCTACCCTCCGTCATAGCAGATCTGGCCAGTTGGAGCAGCTCCACAGGTAGATACATGCCAACGTGTTACCCTGAAGAGCTCTGCCCATCAACAGTGGTCCGCTGCAGGGAGCAGAAACAAGCTGTTGCTTTTGTGGCTGGTCGAGCATGTCAATGAGCGGGGGTGTGTGTCGTCCAAAGGTTAGGTACAGAAGAGTGGAAAAAGACAACAAGGCAAAAAGGAAAGTAGTGAACTAAAGAAGCCACGTCAACCCATCTGAAAAATCACTTACAAGATATTGGCTGTTCAATACAATAAATGTTAGTGGCTGGCATGGAGTGTGTGCAGTGGACTTACCATCGCCAGTTTCAGAGGGAAGAGTGATCCTGAATGTTTCTTTGAAGTAAACATTTTAGCTTCCAAATAGCTTTGGAAGGGTTTTTCTTGATCTTTGCTCTCAATTATAATGATAAATCTCTTTTCTTCAACGTGATGAAACTTGTAGTCGTGTTTGGTGCAGATAAAAAGGCTGCTGAAAACTTTTCTCAGCCAGTTAGAAACTCAGAAGTAATTGCTTATTCATTTAAGTAAGTTTTCCTTTTAACTTTCTCTGCAGATTGGAGCGACATAATGCTCTTCTGTAAGCTCTGCACTCGGATTCTTCCGCTCCGTGGCTTCTATTCACTGCAATTTTGATTTGTATTTGTCCAATGTATTTCCAAGGCACTGTAAATGTAATGTACTAATTGGTTTGAGATGTAGTGAAGCAGCAACATTGGTTTCTTTACGTTTGTGCTTATAAAACTATAAGTGAAGATCACATTTCACCTTGCTGAAGTTCAGCAAGCACTCGCACCTTTGCACGCTCATTGTAAGCCTGTGCGAAAGGGCCAGGTGTGTAGAGAATGAATGGATGGGAAGCAAGAAAAGAATGGTTGTGAGTATAACCTCCATAACTGTAGCCCACAGAGTGCCAAAATGTTTCACTCCATCTCCCAAACAGCATGCACCTCCATACTCTGATCTAATTTACCAATCAGTCGGCGTAATTACGCCCTAAGATCTGCTCTGCTGGGCAAAATGGCTTCTCTCTTCTGCTCGAGTGGCGCAAATAAAACCACTGCCCTGTCGCTCCCGATGAACAAAGAGAGAGAGAGACGAACCTGAAGGAGAGCAGCAGTGTTACAAATGAAAGTCTTTGCAGATTAATCAGGAAAGCCTCAGTTGTGTGCTTCTGGTAATTAAGGGAGAGATTAATGATGATTCTAATATGGTCTTGTTGTAGCGTATGAAATACTATAAATGGTGATGAGGAAACCGATTTGGGTTTTACGACTGCACAAGGTGGATTCATAAAATTTGCATCCTGCGTTAAGGATATTAGCGACGCTTAGCTCCCCTCCGCTTCAAGGTATTCTTCCTTTCTCCACATTCTGTGCAACCCAACCCTCAACCCCCCGCCTTTGTTCCTCCTCCATCCTCTCCACCATTCTCAAGAAACAGCACACACCTAGACCTTTGTAATGAGCCCTGCAGTGAAAGAAGTGGAGTTAGGCATGGTTGCCTTCCTTCTCCCTTTACGTTTACAACAAGCTATAGAGCTCCTGAGCTGACTGATTGGGTTTTTAATTAGCCATTTGTCCCTGTTCGTGACTGTCCTCAGACCTGTCAGCCTCCCTCTTCTGTCTGTCTTTCACCTGCTGATCAAAAAGCAGAGGGAGGCAGCGCTGAAAACTGTTGCCATAAATATTTATTTAATTTAGCAGCAGATAGAAGTTTTGTTTTTCACTCTTGTACACGCTTTGGTGTGGAAATAATGAATTGTGCATCAGGGGCTATTTCAGGGATCTAACCAGTGACCTTCTGGTTCCAGGACTCAGCCACGTCTGTGTGCTCAGCCCAAACAAATCCACAAGGCATTGTTACGGGCCTTAAAATAGATAATCCTGTCTGTGTGTTGGACTGTATAGAGTCACAGGTCAGCAGCTATCAGATGTTGAGGCGAGCAGACTGCGCCTGGTGTGTGCCCTCCACATAACCTCTAAGGCTTGAACACAAGCGAGATTAGGATGAAGCACTAAGCCTTTACCAAAGGTGGTGATGCAACAAAGATGAGATTATAGAGCTGAGGTCGTAGAATCTCACTGTGAATATAAACTCAGTGAGTACTTCATTAGGAACACATTAATAGCACCTCCCTTTGCCCTCAGCCATAATTCTTCTTGGCATTGATTCCATAAGATGTTGGAAACATTTCTTTGAGATTCTGCTCCATGTTCACATGATTGGTATCATGTCAGTAACAATACTGAGACATTCAGACCACGACTGATTGGTATTAAGGTCTAAAGTGAACCAAGAAAACGTTCCCCACACCATCACACCACCACCACCAGCCTGGACTGTTGATACAAGGCAGGTTGGGTCCATGGATTCATGCTGTTGATGCCAAACTCTGACCTCACTATGTGCAGCCTCAGCAGAAATCCAGATCCATCAGACCAGGCTACGTTTTTCCTGTCATCTGGAATACTAAATACAAAGCACTGTGATTAGCGTTTGCTTTTCGAAGTTTAACAAGCTCTTATAATTAAGTCCTCTCATTAAAAGTCAGTCTTCTGAATTAACACCTCCTCTAACAACAGTGATGGCAGCTCACATGAATTCATATTTTCTTTTGCCAGTTGTGGACAGAAACTTGACTTGTGTCTGTTTGATAAGATGTTACTTTTGAACTTAAACAAATATTCCGTTCACCTCCACTGTATTAAAGTGGAGGCAGAGCTATTTGAGACCTGTATTTCAAAAATTATCTACATAGCTAAATACCACGAAGAGTAAGTGGAATTTTGTTGAACAGACTTCTTAATGCTGCCGGATACATTATCAGTAGATGTGTGAGCCTGTCCTCAGACATTAGGACTCCAAAGGAAGGTTTTCCTTCCCTTTCAAAGCCGAACACTCTCTCCTCTACAGCGATTAGACTGCTGCGTTTTTGGCAACTGCACCTAAGTGGGAGGGACTGACAATTTGTGAAATCTCACAAAATGCTTTTGGCAAAAAGAGGATTTCAAGCCCAAAGGTCATCCTGAGAGCTGAGTCATTCTTTAGTTCAAATAGACCACGAAAATTGGCTACGTTTTCCATTTTAGAGTTGTATGTTTTATCCAATTGAAGTCTCGGTCCTGCTGCTGTTTGCTGTTTTTTATTTTTTTCTACCTGTCCAGTGCATTCATCTCTGACAGACCCAGCCAGCATCCTGTCGCCTCCTCTTCCTCCACGTTTTTTTCTCTCCCTCTCCCTCTTTCTCTCTCTGTCTGTCTCTTATCTCCCACAGCTGTCTCTGTCCTCCGTCACATCAGCTTTGCTCTGTCATCTCCCACACTGTGCAGATGTTTCATCCTCGCTACAGCATCTGTCCCCCCACCCCCCTTCCTATCCTCCTCTTCTTCTCCTTCCTCCTCTTCTACTTGACTTGTCCTCCACTAGCTCATCTCTTAGTGTTTGTAGCCCACACTGAGGGCTTGACTGACATACAACACTGCTGTGTGAAGAGCTCTCCAAAACAGCTCCCTAACACACAGACAAAGAGCAAAGTGAGCTGAGTAGTTGAGGAAAAACCACCACACATTAGCAGCAGAGCATGAAAACAAGATAAATTCACACTTGTGCAGTACTCTTACTGACATTTGCATTAGTTTTGTGTACTGCTATTTTTTATTTTACCTACTATTTAACTACAATTCCCAGAGAAGAAATGTTACCTCTGAACATAATTCAGATAGCCATAACATTTGTCACCACAATACTACTGGGAGAGGAATTTAGAAAAATCTAATCATGCTTCCCAGAGACACGGTTGCTTTTCAGCTCAGATTCCAGTTTTGTGGTGTCATTAATTATCCTACACAACAAAGAGTGCATTTGTTTACTATATTTATTATATGAGATGTTCCTTTATGTGAACTAGCTTTAGAGTATGCATTTACTTTGTCTGAGAGGCTTGTTGTCTAGCTTGCTGCTTTCAGCAAAAGTGTATTGTTGCTGTAGCTTAACTACTTCCAATGAAGAGAGTATCTTGTAGCTTCACTAGCCAGGGTTTCAAAGTAGCTTCTTTTACACTGTTCTGGTTCACTATTCCAGTTAATTAATTCCAGTTCTACTTTGCAGCACAGAGGTAATAACCCACCTCTTTCCTGACAGGCAGGGGTGCAGCCCACAAACTTGGGTCTTGTTCATATGCAGTCTCAGTGGGCCTCATTCTCGCACATTACTGAATGGAAAACTAAATAAATGCCTCAGTAGTGGTAAAGGATAATATGTAATGAACTGTTTATATCACATTCAAGCAGATATTACTAAAGAAAGCGGGAACGATCAGACCTCTTTCGTCAATATTCTGTACAGTTTTACTTTTGTGAACAGTTTCTTTTTGTTTCTCTCGTTTTTCTTTTGTCTTTTGGCAGCCGGACATTTGAAAGACATGACTGTGTGGAAATTCAAAGCATTGCTGTTGTGGAAGTTGATAAAAATGTGCACCTTTTAGTAGTGGGAGTGTCCCCAAGACGCTCCAATAATTACGATGATAGTCATATTATTATTAGTAATTGCTAACGTTAATAAGTTACTATGAACACTGATTTTCTGCCCTCCCAAAGTTGGGGCCCAGAGTAGTTAGTTCCACTGTTTCCTTCACTACAAGACTATTTCTGAGGCTTTTAATGTGAAATGCTGCTGTAGGAAGTGTTGAACAACAGCTTCACACTGATTGACAAAAAGTTTTGAGAAAGAATTAGATCTTATTGATGAGTGAGCAATGATCCTGTATCACTGTGAAGATCTGTTTAACCGTATCATCATCCTCATAAAAACATACTCCGTCAACATCGTCCCTCTGTTTGTCAGATACTAGCTGTGTGCGGCGTCATTGCTCCAATCTTGTCTTTCCATCAGGTTCTTTATTGCGAGTCTCTTATGAAGTGAGAGGTTCACACCCGTCAGAGGCGGCAGACTGAGTGACACGAGACAAGCTATCTTGACACTGTTTCACTTTGACTATGAAAACCAATATCCTTGATATTTGCCCAGCAGAGTTTCTCATTTCGTGGTCAAAATCACATTATGGAATCATGTCGTGTGACAGCGGGGCATTTTGCAGGGCACAGGAAATGAGCCAGATTAGCTTTCCCTCAGGTGAAGCTGTCAAGGCTAACGTCATCAGAGGGTTTTCAGTAATGTCTCTGTCTATCAGTGGATTCGATGGGTTACTCTTGTGTTACGTGACATAACGGTGGCACAGACAACCAAATCAACCTCCACGTTCCCAAACACATATGGCAGACATGTGTCATCACATGAACCTCTCTCCTTTATTTTCTCTCTTTCTGTGTGTCTCCCTCTGTGTCACCCCGTCTGGCAGACACGATGGTGCCCGCGTGGGGAGACGTTTGGGATGTTGTAACTCCCTTGAACAGATCAGATTAATACTGTAGCCTGGGGGAGGCTTTTTCAGAGAAACGTGACGGTACATCACATGAGGAATCTGAAATAATGAAAGGAAAATCCACGTCATCTCCATGTCGGTTCCATCTTTGGATTCGTCTGCACGCGAGGCCATTATGAAGACATTTAAAACAGTGTGCGGCCTTTTTTATTGCCTCCATGTGGGAGCAAAGACCAGACAAATTCTGTAGAAGAATGAAGAGCAGGAGTGAGGAGAATGTGGATTTCCTGCAGGTTTGGCGAACTGAAGTTTGGTGCCCTTTCAAGATCCACCACACCTGTCAGGCTTTCTGGGAAGACTGATATTTCATGTATCTTCACGAAATTGTCTGAGCCTGACTTTGCCTGCAACCAGAGTTGATATATTTTCAAAAACCACTCTAGGAACTATTGTTTATATCCATTGCTGCTGCCGGCGCATTGACCCTTTGTTAGACCGCAAATCTATCAGCCTCACTGGAGTTAACACGCCGCCACATTCATCATCTGCTTATGTAAGAGGCATAAGCAACAACAGGGAGCAAACCAAGGAAAAAGAGCGAGAAAGCAAGAGATTATGAGTGTGTGAGCGAGCCGGGGTGTGTTTGTGTGTGTAATTGGTTGCGGCTGTGTTTGTTGACACTTCCACATGTACATAAATTCGTGGTCTGCATCTCCTACCCTCAGCCTATCAGTCTCTTCGTTCTCTGCCTCTGTCTCCTTGAGGGATGAGATAAGCAGCTGAAACTTTTTGGAGCCAAAGCAGGAAAGAGGGGAGAGGATGAGAGATCACCCTCCAAATCCTCCCATAATCCCCTGCCGGCTCATTCTTTAGCTGTAATTATGTATCAGATACGGAGACAACAGTCAGGCCACATCCAGGACTACAAAATATTACAAACTGTTGCTTTTCAAAGACATTCTGCAAACACTTATCTGCTGTCTTGATGAGTGCAGCGTCTCTGTAGATTAGCTCAGCACCTGTCCCGTGGACTTGTTCAGCCGTGCTTATTGAAAGCTATTTGCCACTGAGTGGTTTTGAACCTGTGCCTTTGTGAGAGCGGTTTGTAGGTGATTATCACATCAGGCCAGCCTGGGGCACTTTCAGTGCCATATGCTGTCATGTGAATGATCTTCATTAGCAGATGCAGGTTACTCAGTTTCCACGGATGTTTAGATGCTCAGACATTTCACTATTCTAAGCACTTTAAGGATTGTTGGCTCAAAGGTTGAGCTTTGACTGCTCATTCTTTGCTGTGGAAACAGCAGTAGACAAAATAAGCAACAACTTGTTCTGGACTTTGATTGTATCACCTTTATCAGAAGATTAAGTCAATATGGATAAAGCATGGGTGATGTCCCAGAGGTGCTCAGAATCATAAAGTTTGGGCATCCACAGTTTAAGCACACCTGAGCAAACTGCTGATGAGTTCAGCTTCTAGTTCAAGTGACTTCTGGCTTCAGGTACTTCAGGTTCTGTTCCACTGTTATGTTTCTAATGTCTATATTCATTCTAACTGTTCCTTCTTCATGTTGATAAAAAAAAGTATAATGTGGTGAGCGTTATGTTTCCAACAAAGTGTCCCTAATGCAGATTTAACGTATTTTTTAGGACACAGAGCTTGTTTGTGTGGGTGTGGCTGTTTGGGTCATTACTGCCATGGAATCTTAGCAACTCCTCTACTTCCTCACTGCTGCAAGGTCTCTAAATGTCATGAGCACTCACTGTGAAATTGCAATTAAGAACGTAATAAATAAGTGATCGAGAAACACTCTCTCATAGGCCTGGACGGACAGAGGGACATCCAGCTAATTAAGATTTTATGATCAATTAGGAGAATTCGTGGTGAGGGAGATGAATCATCCCGGTATAAAGCAACACAGCAATGTAATGAAGTGAAAGAGTCATTCATTTGGTTCTCGCACGCCTTTTGTGGATATACTGTACGTTCCAGGAGAGTGGCTGCGCGTATGCATTTTTCCCAAGGAGATACCGCCCCCTCCTCCACACCCACACTCCGCTTGGTGTGCATCTCCAGCCAGGTTGGCGTGGGAAAGGGCTGTGAAGTTCACCAAGCTAGATTTAAATTGGCTAAAAAGTTCCCTGCAGTGCCTTTTCTATGCCTTTCACATGGAGTGGGGAAAGCCTAGCTGGAATTATTTCCTTGTTCAGCTAGAACAAGAAGAGAAAGAGAAAAGGATGGAGGGAGTGGAGGAAGTGGTCCTCAGAGAGACCCCAGACTGTAATGCATTTCAGGTTGAAACCAGATCATGGACAATTAGAGGAGAAATGGCTGACTTGGTAAACAGAAGTCCTCCACGGACTCGTCTCAAATGGAGACTAATTCCTCTCTCTGCGACTGAGTGGAAGTGTTGTCTCTCGCTGTCATCATGGCAGCCGTCTGGATCGCCCCAAATTCCTCCTTGATTGTTTAAATCATAAAAAGAGAACAAATTAGATTCCTCTACCTTTCTGTGTGTCTCACCCCCCTCCCCCCCCAACTCTCTACCTCTTTGCCTCATTTCTGAGTCCAACACCCTCTAAATGTCTTTTAGTAGTTCAGCCTGCTGTTTCCTCTTCTGTCACATTTTCCAAATATATATGCAACACGTCCCCTTCTGTCCTCCACCCTCCATATCTTCAAGTGCCAGATTAGTCTCAGCAAACACAGCAGAGGTAGAAGGACAGAGACGAATGGGGAGATAAAAAAAGAGAGAAAAGGAAAATACTCGGGCAGAGGCAGTTCACTGTAATGAGCGTGACAGATTGGCCTCTAAACAGACTAATTGTAATAAGGCATATTCCCTTTTAAAAATAGATGAGGAGTAATGAGGCAGGGACACAGAGGACAATACAGAGTGTAATGGCGTGTGTGAAGCCTGAATGAGCGTCTCTGGAAGGCACGCTGCAATATGCGAACATGTTGTCTTTTGGCACAAAACAATGTGTGGCCTTGGGCAGGGCACCCGAGCATCTCGGGTGGATTAAAGTCGTAGCGGGGTGTCAAACACAGCCAGCTCGTTTATTTACACACCGCGTGAGTCCGCCTGCTTCGTTTGTGATCCGTTGTGCATACACACAGCTTCTGGTTGATGGGCAGATGACTGTTTTTGTTGTTTCAGTCGGCATTTTCACACACCACTTCAGCCGTGGTGGTTGTGGTGCTTGCACAGTGTGTGTGTGGTTAGGAACAAGACTCAAGCTGTGTCACATAAGCATACGACATTTTTTTTTTATGCTTAATTTGATCACTTGAAATAATCATTTCCATCCAGAAATCAAACACATTTACATTAACAACATGATAATGACACCCCACACACTCCCTGATATCTTTCCTAATATATTTTAGTATTAACTGTGTTAAATACATATTTATTCTAGGAAGAGTCGACAGTCTATTAAACATTAACCTGCTTAGCTGGATTTGTGGACAACTCAGAAAACAACATGTTTAGTTTTTGGCAGTAACATTCTAAAAAAAAAATCTTGTTAGAACAAAACGGTTAAATATGTGCAAATATAACTATATTTGTGTATTAGTACATAGTAGGCTTTAAACTGTTTATAACAACCACCAGCTGTGTGTGCATTGAGCTCAGACAGACTGATTCCTAAACTTCCACTGAACTCCAGTTCCTGTTTCCTTTCTCCACGCCTCCTTCTTCCCTGGCCCCTGTCTCTAACACTCACGGATTGAAATAAGTCAGACCAGATGGGTTTTAGCCTCAATCCATGACACCTTGAACATCTGCTTCAGTGTTTTGTTTTTGGTTTTGTTTTTTTCCCCGCCTCTGATTTCAGTTTTGGTTGTGTCCTTAATGGCAGCATTCATCACATTTGCTTTAGAAATGAGAATTAGCATTTGATTAATTCAGACATTTGTTCATCTGCTCATGTAGGAATTAGTCTTCTTCATTTGAATTGTATGAAGATCAGGATCTGACTGTTAAACGGTCTGACTTATGTGTTCATTTAAAAGAAGCCTGTGGAACCTGGGTTGAACAGAAGCGAATGTGGCTGCCAAGTGACAATAACAGGAAGATGATAAACGCTGACATGTTGCTAACATTAGCGAGAATTAGCCACAATAAGCTGCTGCTTATGGCAAACCAAATAAGGCTGAGGCAGCAAATTCCCTGCGTTTTAGTGTTTATGAATTCAACTTTTCATTCATAAACCGAGCATGTGTCATCTCCTCTTTCAAAAGTTAGAGTTTGACTTTAAGAAAGTATATCATCACTTTCTAACAAACTAAGACCTGCCTGTTAAAAAAAAGGAAGTATTTTCTGCTATGGTTTATTTATCTAGATAAAAGGATAAAATCATGTCAAACGGTGAAGCTCTGTATCATGAATCAGACCAGATCGGCTGTATTGTTAAACCTCTAATGCATAAGCATTTATATTTAGTGGTCCTACCTGCATTTCAGGGGATAAATCATGCAAACACACTGCCACATCTAATAACACCCCAGTCTCTATCTAATCTCTAAATCATGCATGACTGAGCAAGATTTTTGGACATATAAACTTCCACATGTATATGGAGTCTTGGACACGTAGTTTTCTTTGTCATCCCGACTTCAGCTGTGCTACGGTGGCCTGTAGGGACTGGATTATTCCCTCAGTTACCAACACTGAGGTGTGAAAAACATACTAAATTAGGTGTCTGCCTGGAGGAGGCCGGGGGTGTCACAACTTATGTCACGCTGCGTCATCATGAGGCCCTTATGCTTCCCTTTCATGTCACTCTCCATGTTTGGTGAAATGTGTCAGTAGCGGCTCAGTTCCACCTCCTGAGAAAGCAGTTGTTTTATCGCAGTGACATCATTATTATCACAGGACTGATGTCATGTATGGACTCAACTGTGCTGTTACACAACTGGAATTATTTATACCTGCCTGCCAAGTACCTGAAAAGCTGTGTGCAACTGTGCTGTTTTACTGCTTTAAGAGTGGTCACACCACATATTGATCAGATTTAGTTTTTTTGTGATTGAATGAAATTAATTGATAAATAAAAAAGTATTCATGGTTTTGTTTTTGAAAGCATCTTCACTTTACTTTTTGAGCTTAAAACTGCACAGCACTGCACCTCCTTCCTGTTTTTTTTTTTGTTTTTTTTGTCTGTTTTTTGACTGTCATTGAAGTTACTTTCAGTGAATTCTCAATTCTTCTTGCAAAAATGTTTCACAATAAAAGCCCAACAATGGTAGGAGAGAAGAATCCTTCCCTTTCCTTGTTGGGGGTCATTCACAGCAGCTTAATAGCAAAAGAACAGAAGAAGGAGAAGTGATTGAAAAAAAAAATAGTGAATGATAATATTTCTTTTACAAGCAGAAAATCAGAGCAGCAGACTGCAGTGTAACATGACTGTTGGAATCAGAGCTGTGGAAATGTGCATTATTCTGTATTTACTGTATTACATAATTTCATCACCATCAGTTTTTTATTTGGCTTTTTTTATTAGAAGCCAGCCTCTATGTGTTCATGTTGGCCACGCTGCCTGCAGTTGTTTGAGCTATTATTTGATTACCTGCTTTTATCTGGGAATTTGGGAAACTGAAACTGAAAAACAATTTCACAGTTGTTTTTAAATAATATAAAAATCTTGCAAGCATGTGAACTGAATTTTAGTATCAGAGGTTTGGCAAGAAAACGCTTTCTTGTTTGAAGAATGGAATGGAATGAAACATGGAAACAATAGAATTGACTTAGAAGAGTAATTTGGTCACACCAAAAGTTGGATTCAATAAACTGCATCAGTAGAGACACACATACGCACACAAAGCACACATACTTACCTTACATAGGCACCTTTAGTCTTTTAAATATCCATCAAAGAGCAACTGACCTTGAAAGTGAAGCAAAGCCTGTGATTACTATCAGAGGATAATAAAACAACACAAGACTCTGTGCATGCCAGTGTGCCAACAGGATAACACACTGTCACAGTGAAGTTGTAGCCAGTGACTATAAATCCAAGCTGAAACCTTTTGCCAAGGCCAATTAGCCAGCCCTGCATCCAACTGCCTAATTATCGCAAATTAGCTGACTCAGTGGATTATGGGATGAAGTAGTTCAAACTCATGCAGCAGTGCTGAATATTAACAGTGTAATTTAAAGCATGTGATTGTCAAGCTAATTTCAAGGTACAGGGGAGGACAAAGCAGAACCACTTGTACACTAGAATAATGCAACCTAATACAGTGCAACAAACTATGTCCTCATTAATTACTAATTAATCAACATTTGCAACAGATGAGGGCTACTTGATACTACCCTGCATGGCTTCTGAACACTTTCAGACCCCTTCACTTTTTGCCCATTTTTATGTGTTGTAGATTGTATTGTAAATAGAAGAAGTTGCCATTTTTGTCCATCAGTTGATTTCAATTTCAATAACCCATAATGACAAACTGTATTAAAAATCAAAAACTTAAAATTGTATCTGCCTGTAGTTTGATGCATCTGCTTCATGCACTTGGTCCCCAGTTCAAAATATACAGTACACGTCCTTGTTAACCATACTCTGTGTATGTTTCACAGCTGAATAATGGATATAACAACAAAAAATGACACAGATTGTAAAAAGGTTGACTTCTGATTTGACTGCAGACCCCACCAGCAAAACAGAGAATCATTAAGAGACATGGTACGCGTCTGACAGAAGGAGGGCTTGATAGAAAGGCTGTTGACAAGGCACAATGAAACTTACTCATACGAACACACCCAAGCTTTTATGTATGTATGACAGAAGGAAGAGTGACCCAAAAAAAATTAAAAGGAAAACAGTAGCTTTTAAATTGCAGACAACAAACCCACATCTCATACTCAGTGGATGGCTGACGAAGGAAGACAAATTCAGTAATTACACACTGCATATTTTCCATTTTCCCAAATTATGCACCAACATTATGTAACACAGGATCGAATTATAAAAAGAAATGACCCACTGAATTTAAAATCATATAAAACTATGAATGTCAAATCAGAAAATTCACCGCTTCCTTTAAGCTGCATTCATTCATCTTTTTGGCCAGTTGGCAGCAGTGAAACGAGCTGTAAACACAACGCTGACATACTATCAGCTTATGTTGATATGGCAGTTCTGTTAGCAAACAGTTGCCTGCTAACCCATCCAGCAGAGCAACATTAGTATTCATTTAGAGTGTCCTGACACGAGGAAGTAGAGCACTGACTCTCCTCTTAGCTCTGTTTCAGTTTTCACCAACTTTAGCTGCTAAACACTGATTAGCAGAATTTAAAATCAATTCAATCAATTGGTTGATTTTTAAAATCAAACTACTCCTAGGTCTGTTTTCTGTCTTAAATGTAACAGCAATCACTGAGTGTAGTGTATCCTAGGTTTAAACATGAATATGGTGCTTGTTATATCACTCAACATGGCATGAATGTTAGCATGGAGCACGACAGAATGTCAGCCAAGGACTGTTTTTGTGTCGATATTCTTTAACAGCTAAGAAACAAAAATCTAAAGTCCTTTAACTGAACAGTCCTAAAAACCTATGTTTCAATCCCAGAACACATGTGTTACCGTGAGAAATCAGATCACTAACAGCTAAACAAGGTAAGGACACGAGTCTCCATCACATCAGAACGACCAGAACACAGTTTGTATTTCAACTTTGTGATTATGTAAAACATATGGAAACAGTTGTCAGCCTCACTGTGACCAGCAGCTTCGCATCAGACAGAGAGACGGAGGCAACTCAGCTGTTAGTCAGTGTTTTAATGGCCCCATTCAGATTAAAGGCATTGTCAACAAAGCAGCTGGCTTTATCAAGGTTGTTGATCTGAGCAGGCAATTTTCTTCTGGGGGCTAAGAGGAATGAAATGGTTGAGAGCGGGTAAAAAAAAAAAGAAGCTCATCTGATGCAGCTTCACACACATAAACCCACAAACCTGTATTTCTATCTTTGCGAGGACTCTAGTGGACATAATGCATGGACATATTCCTATGCCCTAACCCTAACCTAGACCTGAATCTAACCTGAACCCCAAAACCAAGTCTTAACCCTCAAACAGCTCTTTGTAGGTGTGTCAGAAAATGGCTGCAGTTTCCCAAAATGTCCACACTCCGTAAGGTCTAACACTTAAATGGTCCTCACAAAGGTAGAAGTACAAGTCCACACACACAGTAAACTGGCAGACTCCAGAGGGGAATCACACTCTGAGATGCCAATTTTAGTCACTCTTATCATTGATTTATTTGTGGGTCACCTTTTTCATCTGTGAGATTCCTCTCCCTTTCTATGAGTTAGGTGTGATCAGATCTCAGTGAATCACACATCTGACAGGCTGAGACCCGCAGAACATCACGTGGAGAAGAAAACATCTCAGTGATTATTACTATTCTGCATGAGACAGTCAGCGCGAGGGAGAGAAAAAGGGAGCAAGAGGCCATATCTCCCCCTGCTAAAATCAATCTTGCGGAGGACTATGAGTGCAGCATACTAATGAGCCTTCATTCATATGTATCCCGTCTTTGTTGCTCTCTTGGCCTCCTGTTCACGAAAACTGAAATTAATATCTGATTTATAGAAACCTCTGAAACCGTGTTATGCATCTAAATTAGGACTACAGTAATATACACAATCTATCAGAGTCTGAGATGTACGTACAGTAGACGGGTGCAGTGGAAGAAAAAAGTAAATTTACTGTAAACTTTTTGTGTTTTTGACCCTTTACCAAATAGTGTTGCCTAGCTGTTGGCCCCTTGTCACCTAAGCACAACTTTTAACCAAGTTTTCACAAGCTATTTAATGTGCATTTCCATCCCCTGCTGTCATGAGAACATTAGGAGTTTGGTTCGTGGAGATAATCAGCTGGTGCTGCTTCTTTTCCTGTCGGATGCCATTAAACTGTTACAGATGAAAAGGACACGACAAGACGATGCAATTAAAAGAGCAGCAGTCAAACCTCAGAAGGTTTCATGGATCTATGTGAGGAGTCGTCATCGCTCCACTCAGATTTTTTTTCTTTTTTTTTTGTCAGCCATTGATCAGTGGATGTTAAGTCATAGGCTTCGTGTATTTATTCACTGTGTCTGTTTCCAGTCTGTTTTTATCAGTGCACCAGTTTTTCCACCTCAGCCAGTATTTCAGTGTTTCTGCAAATGATTGGTGTTTCCACTCAGGCTATTTTATGTGCAAATTGAAAGCACACATAAAAACAGGTGTTTGTAAATTCACTCATTGTCCCTGTTGCTCTGTATAATTCACAGACCTCAGTGTGAATGATCTTCTTTCTCGTGATATTTTTATTGTTATTCTTTCTTTTTCTTTTTTTCTGGTTTCCATTCGGGTGGATGGAAACACACTTTATGAGTTATTAGTAGGTCTACCAACGATTAGAAAAAGGGAAAAAAAAAACAAATTTGTGTATCACAGCTTTGTTTTTTTCTTCGTTCTTACACCATTAATTGTCTCATGACCCCACAGATCTATCCTCTAAGCCTTTGCAGGGCCCCGAAGCTTAGGTAGGGAACCACTGGTGTAAACTACCTACATCTAAAGTAGTCAAAACTGTCTCCACCTCAAGCAGCTACAACATTAAAATGCTTCTTAAACACTGATATGTCAGTATTACGGATGTAATAATCTCATGGATCATAATACATCATTTACTTGTACTGGAGTATTATTGGTACTTCTACTGAAGTAATAGATCTAAATACTTACTGACTGGGTATTCATAGTACATCGTCTTGCATTGTAAGAGACGTGGTTCCTGTTAGAATTTCAACAGACAACACAATGTGAGATATTGTTTTTTCTTCTGGCCAGGCTTAGTATAATCTTTTACCTAATTTAGCATGCTGCCTGCAATGGTAGCGTTACTGTACATTCACTGCTAACACCGTCCTGGAATGACCTCATCCTATGCAAAGAGTAAATACATAAACAGAATCTCAGAACATGTAATTTAATCCAGGACAGAGACTTGAAACCTTATTTTCAGCATGAGTCATAAAAAAAACAAAAAAGAAAAAAAAAGAGCTGCCAGTGCAGAGAGATAACACAACACAAGTCAAGTTGAATTTCCTGGATATGTGGCGTTTCCAGTGGTGGCTGCATGCAGATGGGCCCGGTTCAAGTTTTTTTTTCAGTGGGCCCCCACTGAACCCGAGACATGCACATAAACATACACATCGGAGCCAGCTGCTGAGGCCTCCATGTTGTCAGTAGATTATGTTTACTTGCGTTTCCATCTTCCCTGGCCATCTTACAAAGAGCAATTTTTATGGCTTGTTTGGCAGTGGTGCACACCAAGCCCACACTCTCACTTAGACAGGCTGGTTTACTTTTTGATGGGCTGCAGATTCAGATGCACATCAGAATAAAAACGGTTCGTTTTCATGCCAGATTCAGCTGTAGAGCGTGTTAGCATGGTGTTATTCGCAAATTAGCAGTAAACACGAACGTCAGCTGAGGCTCATGGGAATGTTATTAGCTTGGCAGGTATTTGGTCATAAACCAAAGTATTGGACAAATTGAAATTTTAACCTGATGAAGGTGAAGCAAATAATGTTTTTTTTTTTTTTTAGGGAGATTCTCCCTACCAAATGTTATCCGATAACAACTCATCCAACTAACATAGTATTCAGTGTTAGAGAAAGAGGTTAGGTTAGATTTGTGGCACCTTCCTGCTGCAGTTTAATTCTTAATGCACAGACAATACATTGATATCGACCGTCTCCTCTCACTCTTGAAAAGAAATGATCACATTTCCTTCCATTCCACAATAATGATAGTAATATTCAGAATATGAAAACTTTAACTAACTTTAACACCTTAACATTTGTTGATCTGAGACAAACCATCTGCCACAGTTTAGAATACAAAACATTGTTGATCAGTAAAAGTATTTTCTTGTGTTTCTGGGACAGAGAATCCTGTAAATCCTCGGTCGTAAATGTCATTGCAACATGTTTCTTTCTTCTTCAACACAATAACACGGATCTCATCCTACAGGAGAATTCAAAATCATAAAAGTTATCTCTGAGGGTAATTGTTTGCAGCGGCGCTGACTTTCTGTCTTGTTTTGCCTCTCTTTCCCCTTGACTCGGTGGGGTTGGTCTCCATTGTGGCAGATCACGGATTAGTCTTTTAGCCGGGATTATAGAGTGGGCAGTAAAGATGATTAAAGACTCCTCCGGTATTCTGCCTTTGGGGGACAAATGGTGAGAAAGGGTAGCCAGAGAGAATGTGTGAGATAGAAAGCCCACAGAAACAGGATATATTTCAATGCCAGCTCTCGCTCGTTTGTATAGTTGACTGCCACCGGCTCAGTGGGTGTAAATCAGGGCAAATAACCGATGCAGACCCTCATCAAGGTTGTTTTTCATTGTTTATTACTGGTATGCACCCTGAAAACAATATCAGCAATCTTAACAGACAAACTCAGTTGGGTGTCTTTCTCTTTTCTAATGGTAACTCATCAAAACTTGATTAATTATGGGACTAACTTTGTGTCCTGACTGGAGCCCTAGAAGATTGTTGGGTTGAATTAATGTGTAGAGATAAGAGTTGTTTTTTTTTTCTGTCTTTTCAAACATGGCTGAATAATGCAGCTCTCTGCACCAGTCAGTGGTAGAAGTACAGACAGTCCAGCTTCAGCTGCACTGGGGTCTGTGAACAGCAGATCCTGTGTCACTGAACCACAGGATCTGCTGTTTTGTTTTTTTTTTAACTTCGAACAGAGCCGGGCTACCTGTTTCCCTCTGCTTCCAATGTTTTTCACTAAGCTAGGCTAATCAGACATTAAATACTCTCATTCTTCTTTCAAGAAAATAAATAAGCATAACATTTCCAAAAACTTTTTCATACACTTTTGCATACAGAAGTGTTAAAATCTGTTTTAAACATGAGGAAATGTCTGTTATAAAAACTCTGTTAGCTGTTATTTATCTGACTTCAGACAATAAGTTGTGTCCACTTTGTAAAAAGCCTTTCATAAAACATATTCTCTGTTCCTCCTGTCACATTGTGTCATTTGATTGATGATTGTTAGACAAAGGCCTATTTTGGTGAAGTGAACACATAAACACAAGAGATGCTCTTGTGCTTTTGTGGTTGTTTTTTGACTGGACGATAAGAGGCAGCAGGAGTGTCAGAAAATTGAGGGCTACTTAAACCAGAACTCATTTCCACTTCATAAGCCGTTCCTGTTGTATTACACTGGACCTACTAGAACGTCATTCAGGTTTTAGAATTGCATCTGAGAGCAGGGAGATCAGAGAATTAGATAAATACCTGGGAAAAAATCAGAGAGTGTCAGTCGGTTTTAGAAACCGTTCAGGAACAGCTTCAAATTAACTGTCACAGGCCAGATTGATCAAACAGACAGGGACACCTGTGCATTATGGAAATAACAGTTCAACCCTTGACTGAGCTGAAGGGGCCGGTGATGGGTCTGTGAACCCAGTACTGGAATACACATGTATCGTGTTCTCACGCACACCCTGAACAACGGGTACAGGACCCTGTCAAACTCTGCCACCAGCCCACTGGCCCACTTGCCCAGATTTGTCCCAGCATGCCTGATGATCAGCCTGTCCCAGAGACTAAACCTGATACAGTGATGAATTATTATCTCAATCACTAACAAAACACCGCAGTTTAGTCACAGAACGGATTCACAATTCATCCACGATTCAAAAGTGAATGTTTTCCTCTTTGCTTTTCTGAAAAAAAAAAATCTCTTCTTCAGATCAATCATGAACAGATTGTTCTTACTGTCTGTCTTGTTATTGATGTGATGAGACACAGAACGACACGGACATGTTTAACAAATGTCTTTCAGACAGGAGCTGGAGATGCATGCAGAGGAAAAATATCCAGTGGAAACGTCAGCTGCTTTGGACAATACATTTTGAGTCTGAAGCACCTCCAGCTATATAGGAGGGACCTTGCCTGTACTTTCTTTTCTCAGTCTAAATCTACAAATGGGTCTGCATCCTAATGGATTGACTCAGATAGTGTATTCACAGAGATCAAACAACATTTTAAGCTTTCTGATTGGACATTTGTTCCTGCACTGCTCTGCAGGATTCATAGTTTATTCAGTCATATTACAGACACAGTTTGTGCCTTTGATTTTCCATTGAGCTGTGAGGTCAGAGGAGTTGTTTTACTTCTCTACAGACAAAGTTATTTGACTTGCATCTGGTACCTTTGACTTTTTATCGCAGAACCACTAACAGCAGGCAGAACTAAGGATCACGATGTGTGGTAACCTGGAAAAAGATTTACAACTTTTAATTGTATTATACTTTTTTTAATTCTCTTAAAGAAATGATCGAAGTTGTTGATAAAAATGGGAATTTAGAAGGTTATACATTTATGACAAAATCTGAAATATGTAATAGAAAAGAAGCAGTGCACTGGGTGCCTGTAAAATACAGAGTAGAATTTAAAATCCTCCTCCTCTCCTACAGTACAAAGCCCTTAATGGTCAGGCACCATCATATCTTAAAGAGCTCACATTATTATCCAACTAGAACACTTGACTTTCAGCATACTGCATAACTCCAGGTGGGAACCTGATAAACACACACAAGGCACAGAAAGAAGGAGGAACAGGGAGTCAGCAGGGGCCCAAAGATCATTTTTGCCCTCGGGCCGCCTACTGGGTAAATCCAGG
>JBBMJY010000014.1:2020364-2051093 GCA_037833715.1 Toxotes lorentzi
TGTGTGTGTGTGTGTGTGTGTGTGTGTGTGTGTGTGTGTGTGTGTGTGTGTGTGTGTGTGTGTGTGTGTTCAGCTCTGCTCCCCTGGAGCTGCTTCACAGTCTACTCTGAAAATGAAACACCTTGGTCTTTTAATAAGTGCTAAAATATTCTAAATATTATTCCTCCACCAGGTTGGTTTGGGTTTTAGACACTCGGGGAACACTCAACCATCCTATTATTCTCTGATTTAAAAAAAAACAAAACAAAACAAAAAAAACAAAGTCGGGTCAAAGCAGTCTTTTTAAGTTATTCTTATTTATACTGTCCTATAAATTGAGATTGAAAATTCTGAACCAATGTGTTCAGCGTCTTTAAACCTGACGAAATTCCACAAAACACCTAATGCATCATGGGAAATCCAGTCACATGTGGGCCGGGTTAAAGGACCATTCTGCTGAACGATGTAGCAGAGAATGGTTAGCAGTACAGTAAAGTGTACCAGACGTGTTTAGATTGATTTCCTTCCTTCCAGGCAGCCGCTGCTTTGTGTTCATTTCAGCCGGCTGTTGGTGTACAGACGGGAAACGTAGGTGATCCATCACAGGGAAGAATTCATCTCTTTTATTTTTTTGTCAAAGTTATGTTGAGGTAAGGTCACATAGGGACTATGCTGAAAACACTTGCTGTTGTATATTCAAGGACGCCCTGAAATCTCGTTCTCAAACATCAGCTTCAATACAACAAGTAGCCACATTTCTGTTTGGTTGTTTTAGTCTTTGCCTTCTAATGATAGTTTTCTGAGAAATAACAATCAGATCTCGCACTGCAAAGACTGTTCATCTTAACGAGTCAGTTAGTCTCATACTTCAACCTTAAAATTACGTTTTTCTGTCAACATTGTCAATTTTTATTTTTTTTCATGGCTGGGAGCCTTAACCATATGTCACGTATTCGTGTTGTAAAATGCCTTTAAATTACCTCCAGTAAGGGGAGATTTAAATATGGCTCCTGTTCACAACTGCAATGTAACACAATGATAAGACAAACTCACAGTTTCAAGTCTCGGCTTCAACTTGCAAATTTTAGAGACATGGGCGGTTGTATGAGGGGATGGAAGCAAGAAAGCAATCAAACAAGAGTCCACAGCCACAGCAGCAGCTCTGTGAGGCTGTGGGTGGCTCATTGAGCTGAATGCTACATCACAGATCAGGTGGAAATAACTATGACCTACTAATGATGAACATTCAGGGTCTTCACAGTCTTTAGGATTCATCCTCTGGGGACCAGTCCGTCTTTTCTTTGGGAAATGGTTGGGAATGGTTGTACTGTGTATGCTCGTAGCTGATTGGTTAAAATGTTCATTATATTAGTATTGGACTGGACACTGTCTGATGCAACTTTAAAATCAAACTTGTGCAAAGATTCAGAAATGGTACAAGCTGTTAGAGTTGAAGTCATCGTGTGAGTCTATACTGTTACAGTTGACTTAGATTGTAAAGAGCCTGAAGAGAAACAGCTTTGTTAGAGAACATAGGCAGTGAAACCTGGTCAGTTTGCTGTAATTCTGCTGAAATTCTCCATCTCAAAACCTGAGAACTATCATCTTTCACAGAGCTACGATCGTTTAACAACAATAGACCATGAGTTAGGAAAAAAAAGCTTCATTACCATAACCCATTATAATAATGTCTATATGTACTATAGCAGAGAACTATAGACTTTCTATTCTTTCATTTTCCCTTACTCTTCACAAATATTCAGTCTGACTCTGCAGTCTGGAAAAAGACTGAAAAGCAAACAGTATCTGAATGTCTGATTCCTTCACGACCTCCTACTCCCATTATCAGCCATCATTTACACCACCTCACGAAACAATGTGATGATGGGCTAAAAAAAAAAAAAAAAGCATAACATATCTGTGTGAGCAGATTAAATTGCACTAATGAATTCAACTAGCGTCTACAAACTGGAGGAGACAAATCTTGTTAAGTGTACGAGAAGGATTCGCCATAAGCAGCTGTTCCAAACATTTTAAACCCCCATCAATCACAGACACACACCTCATGTGTCCTCTTTCAAACACAGTCACACATGGAAAATCACATTGAGCTACTATCGCTGCGGCAGATTATCGGTCACAGAGCTTTTGATGAGGAAAGCTCGTTCTGTTTTATTTTCTCTTCCCCTAATTATCATTAATCACTATTAAATGGCACATTTCGCCCACATCTGCACCGTGGTGTCCTCATGGGGGATCTTCAATTAAAATCACATCAGAACATCACTGCAAACAAACAAACAAACATGTAGAAATACGTAGAAGTAAATAAGAGAGCTAACTAAATTTGGGATTATGATCAATTACCACTGCATTATGATATGTATTAACACAGATGATGGACACACAGATGATGATTGATGTTTGGTGGTGGACTTTTGTGCCAGTAAGACACCTGATTAAAAACCAGGTAGTTAACAAGCTCTGTGTGTATAATCAGAGTGTGATCGGAGCGGTGTGGTATCAGACCTTGTCCTTTTGTTAGTTTTATGGATCTACACTCCAGTTAATGTGAAGGAGGAAGGACATATGGCTGGAAGTTGAGATTGAAAGCGTCATTTCCAGCCCAGCGCCTTTAAACCTCCTCTCACCGTTAACACTGAACACCTCTCTTCTGCTATCGACTTGCTGTCTTCATATTTCCCTGCCCCGCGGGCCAGGCCAGCCATTACACCATAAAGAGGCTGTCATGACCCCACGACACACACAAATACACCCACACACACATACACACTCCTGAGAGAACTGGTCAGCTAAGCAGTAGTGACCCTTCGCACCCAGTTCAGTGTTCTCTCAAACCCCTTTCACTCAGTGTAGCTTCCCATCCAGGTTTAACTGAAGCTTGAAAAGCTGTGGCAGCGGCTGAGGAGCTGCTGACACACTGAGAGCCATGAACACAGCTTTCACTTTGGAGGCTGTTCCATCAAGACAAACATTAGATTCCAATGAAAACACAGAACCCTTCAGAAAATGGACATGTTTGAAGACACTCAACATGATCATAACATGATGTCAGTGTAAAGACATATGTGCTAAGGTTGGGTTCTGATACAGGGTCTGATTTTGGATCCAGTTTGAGTTTAACAAAATACTGGGTTCAACGCAGATCATCACATTTCGTAGTTTGAATGATAAAGTTTGAATGAGCTAAGACATCATCACATGACCAAAGTGTGGAACTTCATGTGATACAAGTGCTTCACTTTGGCCCAGAGACCAAAACCAGTCACGGCACCAGCTGAGAAGCAGTTTTAATACTGGTTTCCTATTCAGTGAAGTGCTCCCCAGTGCTCTCCAGTATCTGTCACACCTCATTATGTGTCATCATCACAATCTGTTCAGCAGCATCAGAACAGAATGTGATGGCTGAATCTTAATAGACTGTACCTGTTAGATGTGTAGAGGTGTGTGAGTCTGTCTGAACAGAGCGACGCTGTGCTGCATGTTGTTGCGCTGCAGGCTCACAGGCCTCAACCAACATGCAGGAGCTCGTCTCCTCTGCCCTCTCTCCAACTGTTGCTGCTTCTAATTACGACCTATATTTCCTCCCTCTTTTGCTCTGCGTCTCCCTCTTCTTCTTCTTCTTCTCCTCCTCCTCCATTTGGCAGACATTCTCTCTTTATTATGGCCCACGCTGGCCTTTTATTGCCCACCAGCAGCAAACTTTGTGCAATTTGTCACTGAGGGAGTGTGGATGAGTTCTTTTGGCTGCCTCTGACACTCTCACCTAAAAATCTAATCAGATCAGCGTCGGGCCCTAATCACTTCCTCTCTCGCCTTGATTGCATTTATAGACGTTCTGTCGCTCTGCGCTCCCCCAATCGAGCATTTCATAATTACTCTCCTCTTACATTTGTTTATTTATATCCACCAGTACAGTATGTGCCAAGCCCTCTTCCAATGAGCGAGGATGAGAAGTTTATGGAGGTGGGGAGAGAGACTGAGAGCCTGTGGGAAAGATGTGAAAAATCATTACCACCCCTTTATGCTCAAAATAAGTGCTTTATCGCCTCTATATTCATAGCTGCTCATTGTGTTTACTGCTATTAAAATGTAGAGGTATTACAGCCGAAAGGCAATGGATTAGGGCTTTAGGTTGTAGTGGTGTGGCGGTAAGTTTTGCCAATTTAGGTCATGATGATGTATGATTTTTGTAACAACAATTTAAAATTAAGACTCAGAAAGAGCACTCAATCATACTGAATTTACACTAACAGTACTGACTGGGAGATCTGCTTTCTTTGTCTGATTTTTTTCAGTCTTGTTGATCTGGTTTTAGTACTAGATTCTTAATCATGGATCTCATCTGACTGAGCTAAAGGCACAGAGACCCAACAACAAGCAGGAGCTGAAGGAGGCTGAAGTGAAGCTAGAAAATAATAATAATACAAATATACATTCATTTAAGGGCATGATGGAGACTATGAACCACAGTGTCTCCAGTTTATGTCACTCTCCTTCTCTTTGTCCTTTTATTTTCTGTCCTCATCCCTCTCCCACAAAAACATACTTTAAAAATACATGTGTACATATTCCAGATGGGTTCATCTCTGCTGGCTCTAAACTTCCTATCTACGTGTTCTTTGTTGGAACAGGTTTTAAAAGTACTTTTACAAGTGGGAAGTCGAGCAGTGCTTCCTGCCCACGTCCAAACATCATTAAAAGGCAGGAATGCTGAACAGCTGTGAGTGGATGGAGCATCTGTGTCAGTGAAACATTAACCTCATGCTGGGAGATGGTTTATGAACTCTCACCTCAGCCCGTGAGAGCTGGCTGGCCTTGGATCAAATGATGACAGCATCCTTGCCTTCTTACTACCCTTATTACCTCTATCCACATCTACACCGAGCACAGAAATGTTCCCGAACGCCAGCTCTTTCCATAAAACTGGCTGATCTGTGAATCCATGGGAGAGATTTGATCCCATATCGATTTTCTTTTAAAAATCATCTGACGTGTTACAGCAGGGAGGAAGGATTTAGCAGAATGAGGGATTCTTGACTTAAGGGAACCAAGATATAGATTTTCTAGAAGTGTGCTCAACTCCAAGATTTCTATTTTCACTTTGGAGATCAGCCTTGTGTCTCACTCTCGTAGTGTGTGAGCTGAAAATGTCAGATTGCGGTTTCAGTAAATCTCCACATGTGTTTTCTGTATGTTCCAGGTTCAGCTGATCCACTACAATCATGAGCTGTACACAAATTATACAGAAGCTGCTAAAAGCCCCAATGGACTGGTCATAGTCTCCATATTCATGAAGGTAAGTCTCATACATATGTTTAATACCTGCCTGTCTGCTATGACGACACCTTGTAATGGATTATGTACTGGAACTGCTCAATTTAATGTGTTTGCAGTGACAGCAGTTTCTACAATGCCAGTTAAAGACTCTTATGAATCACATTAAAAAAATATTTTTGCCTCGTGATCATCAAATTTAGACATTTTCATCCAATTAACTGATTTTAGGTAGACAGAAAAAAACCAAGGCTCAGGTCTGGCCCACAGCTAAGTGGCTGACTCCAGGGCAAAGTTACACTTCAGGTTTACATGACCCAGTGTATGATGGGAAGTGTATGAGTGTATGATGCCACGGCTTGGTGGCAAAAAAAAAAAAAAAACTAATAATATTCATTCCAAAGGAAAGTATGAAAAAGAAAGAAAATAATAGGCCTTTTTCACAGCAGACATTTTGACTTGTCATAATAGGAGAAGCACAGGTGTTGCTAATAACACTAACAATGGCTCTGTCTCCGCACTTCCTGTTATAACATGTCAAAATGACCACTGTGACAAACATCTACAGAGGCAGCTAAATTGAATTCAGGCGTCACTGATTTTATTATTTACACCTGTGTTTGTCCTGCTGTGACATGTTAAAATGTCCTCTGTGGAAATGACCTGCAGGAGTGACAAGGAAAACAAGTTTTACACGTCAGTATATTTATTTTACTAAAGAGTCACAAAAAATAAAAAAAAACTGAATCAAACTATTATTTGCTGTTGAATGAATGTTGGACTGATGAGACGCCTCCATGATGGTTTTGAGTGATGGGTAAGAATCTGTATTGATTACATGACTAAAAGTAATAAACCAGCAGAGACGTGTTAAAGCTCGCATTCAGCCGCAGAACAAAACAGGAAAGCTCTGAGTATTGCATTACTCAAAAGACTTTTAATCAACGTTACATTAAACGCAAAAAGTATTGACTCACATGAACAAATGTAAGATGTGTTTACACGGCTTTTATTACAGAGCCAATTAATAATTTAAAAAGCAGTTTCACCCCAGTTGCAAAACCCCTTTGAAAGCCCTTCACTCTGCTGCTCCCTCTGTGTCTTTTCCCCAAATCTTCTAAATGTTCAGCTCAAGAAGTCATGACTCACAAACAATTAGCAATCCAATTATCCTGCAGAGCAAAACAATGTGCTCCCTGGCTTTATGTCAGAGGTGAGCAGCAGCGTCAGGGTGGTGGCAGTGCTCCCCTGTCTCTTTGTTGTGTATGAGAGGTTTCCATCACGAATGAGAGGCTCAGAGATCAGAGAGGCAGCCAACATCCTCAGCACTGTGCGCACGAAGGCTGAAAAGTTCAGCTGCTAACTGCTAATTAGCTCCCCAATGTCAATGGGACCATCATTTGGTCTTGAAGAGACAGAGGAGACGCTGACCTAGGTCAACCCTCCTTATTTCTCCCCATCCAACCAGGGGGAGAGTGTGTGGGAGGAGATATGAGAGAGGAGCCGGGCTTTGGAAGTGGAGTGCTTCAGGTGTCATTGCTGTATGTGATGGCCTGAGGAAATGGCCCTGCACCAGCATTCTGCAGCTCCACACTGATGTTAGGTGAAGCCTCCAAAGACAAAATGTATAACATAACACAACACTACTACACACGTTGCTATTTTAAAATCTATTCAGAGGTAGTCAATTTTGTTGATGCCTACATTAAAAAATTGACAGTAATATCCAAAGAGATAATAAAAAAAATCACGTTCACCCATTTCCAATCACCTACCACCCACTCACACATCCAACTGAACTCCCGACTGATTTTTTTTTTGCTAATGTCTCCCACTGTGTTGAACGTGTTTCACCAGGTCAGCCTCCTCAGTAGTAGCACAGAGCAGAGATGTGATAATTAGCCACATCTTTCTCAGAGCAGAAGCTCCCTTTTCTCACTTCTCAGTGACTCACGCTTTCCAAGGCCTCGTCAAATTTCCGATTCCATCACTGTGACTCAGGACGCCAGGAAGGGCCGCCCATTCTAGGCATGGAGTCGTGAGGCACCACTGAGGCTAGCAGTGGGCAAATGCAGCTATATGAGGACTTCTGTGAAGACTATACTCACAATAGATACACTGCGACAGGGTTTTACAGTGCATGCGAGGCCATTTTTCTCTCACTGATGTTCTCATTTCATTGTTGATTGATATAACAGCAAGAAACATATGGATCTCCAAGATGTGCCTTATGCTTATCGTGCATCTGATCGACATATGGGGCTAAGTCTCTACTTGTCTGTCACCTAATGTGAGGACATTCCTGGAGTTGAAGAGACGGGGCGACTGAATCCCCTCAGGTGCTTTTCTAGGAAAACTATGAAAATGAGAGAGACAGAAAGTGGGAAAACTAGAGAGCAGCTTGAGCGTCTGGTGAAGGCAATGTCATTTCAGTTGGGGGGGGAGGAGGAGGACAAGCACATCTCTTTTTAATCACTTCGCCCAAAGACATCTCGACAGTTAGAGCAGTGAAGTCCGCTGAGCGTGAGTGAGGGATGGATGGAGTGAGGAGGAGAAGGGCACAGGGGTGAGTTAGTCAAGCAGAGTGAGAGCGGAGTTTGAAAGAAGGTTTACACAGAATTAACACACACATACACACACACATATATAAATATATATAGGTACAAATGTGGTGAGGAGGTGAGATATGACAAGTTCAACAAAGAAAACAGGGATTAGGAGAGAGAAAGGGAGACAGGTCAGGTATCTCCATTTAACTGGAAGGCTGCCATCATTGGGTCACAATATGCTTTCACTAAAAGTAGTTCAGTTACAATAGTGAATTATCACCCAGTGATACTTCCGTGACAATATGTGTTTACTGATTCATCTGCAAATTACACCTTCCATGAGCTACAAGCTGTAGACTTAATTATTACTGTATTGAAATGTATCTTTAGTTATAGGAAAGTGCCACAGCAACAACTGTAAAACATCATGTCTGTCCCAACATCTGATGCTACCCTTGTTGGTTATTCCTTTTCTTCTCAGCTTTACATTATTTTTAGGTATACTAACTAACATACTTCACGTACAAACATCAAACTGGTACCAATCTTCACAACTGACTCTGAAATATTCATCTAATTGTTCACTCCTTATGTTGCTGTCACATTACTGTGTCCTGTTGCATTGCTCTGTTGTCAGACGAGAGGCAACATGAAGGTAACATTCAGCAAGGTCGCAGCCAGTGATCCTGTCACATCCATCTGCAATCAAATGAATGTCTTGATCCAGTTGTGTTAGGACAAAAACACAGTGTATTTGCTATTTAAAAAGATGCATTGTGTTTTGTCATGGTGGCAGTGTCTATGAGCTGTTTTTAATGGTTTCTTGAAAACAGTGGGAGCCTTTGTTTTCCAGAAGGAAAAGCAGCAGCAGCAGCAGCAGCAGCAGAGAGTGTAGGAGCTTCTGACTGTGCAAAATATATCAGTGGGTTTTAGACATTCCATGGGCATTAAAGGTGATAGATAAAAAAAAAAAAATACACTGGCATTATCCTTTAGAGCACTGGACTGAGTAGATTAAATTTAGTTTAATTTAGGATGGGCTGTGAATTCATTACGTGATCAGTCCTCTCTCTCTCTCTCTCTCTCTCTCTCTCTCTCTCTCTCTCTCTCATATTTAACTCCACCCTTTTCCACTCTCTTTTCCTGTCCTTTAATCCAGATTGCCGAGACATCGAACTCATTCCTGAATCGAATGCTGAACAGAGACACCATCACAAGAATAACATACAAAAGTAAGTGACTGTGCACTGATTTAAATGTTTAGTGAACAGTTAATCTGCACCACTTATGTGCAGATTAACTGTTCACTGAGCTTTGCCCCCTTTAGCTACTGACGCTAAACGTGTCAGTCTTTAAGTTCTCAGTGATCTCATGCAGACTGCTTCAACACGTAAAGAGATCCAAAGCTTGACGGGCCAGCCTTGCCTAGTTACGGTTGCTAAGCTATGATTGGAGTAGTGCTGTCTTAGGGAGGGGTTTGGTTAAAAAGTCAGTTCTTCTACAGTCAAATCATTTTTTTAAGTAAGTACTTCACTTTTTTGGATCTCTTAACGCATCATTATTTCATTCCAAAGTGGTAATTGAAGGGATGCTGCAGGATGTGGATGATGAGAGGCCTGCGTGAGAACTCTTGATAGCTGGAGGAGGCTGTTGGTGAGGAAGCATGTTAGGCAGCAGTCGACAGCTGCTCTCCAGAGGTTTCCCTCTGCCAGCCTGCCATACTGGAGAGGCGGCAACGGCACAGAGATCGCCCGGGGCTAGCTTGAAAAAAGAGATAAATAATTGGATTAATGGGGGGAACAGTAAGTAGCTGGATAAACACACTGACCCCTTGTGGCTGGGAGAAGTCTCAGAGGCAACGAGAGGAGCAAGAGGCTTCAGGCGAGGGGCAGATGGGGGGGTGGACAGGCAGGGGGGTGGGGGTTCCTCCGGGTCCACCTGGAGGAGCTGGAGAGGAGCATGGATTCTGACAGCTGTCAAAACTCCCTCAGATACACCGTCTCACACACACTGACTCACACACACATGCACACCCAGTCACACACCACCCCCTCACGCTTATGAGTCCTTAAGCATATCCCTCTCACAGCCAGTAATGCTGCTGGCCTAACTCTTTTTTTTTTTTTTTTTTTAAAGTACATATGTGCACACAGGCAAACGCAAAGACACATACACTCCATCCAAAGAGAATTATTTATTTAAACCACACAGTCAAAGATCAGGGATAGATCTGCTCTTCAGCTGTTGTAGGTGGAGTGGTAACAGCACATAGAGGATGATAAAAGCTCTTTTATGGGGATTTTCTGAAATTAAGCCGGTCATGCTTATTTTTTAATAAATTAATATTCTTTTGATGAACGCTGTGCACAAGATGCAGCATGTAATAGCGATGCAGAACAAAGCTGCATTAGCATGAAAGCTGCAGTGGTCCACCACGGTGACCTCATCAAACCACACAGTCCATTTGTCAGAAGAGGTCCAACAGATGACAAGTTACTGAGAGCATGCTACTGGAGTGTGAAGAGGAAGCAAGAGAGTTGCAGTCCGTTTAAGTAGTGTCCTGACAGTGGAGGCAGTTTGGATAAAAGAGGTTTTGTGCCGACTCGCCAAAAGCCTGTCATTCACAGGACAATAAATTATATGTGAAATAAGAAGTGAGGAAAAACAAATTGTTAGGAAAGATGAACTCAGCGTATGATGAGCAGGGAGGGATGAAGCTACAGCCCGCACACAAGAGGAGGACGGATTCAATAAACTTCCAAAGAACATGCCCAGTTTTTAGTGACCTGACCCCGACAAGATTATATATACTGTATTATCTATAGTGCCTTCAAAATGCCCCACAGTGGAATAAAAAATGTAGAATCAATGGATTCTACATCATTTTTGCTAAAGACAGTATCTGTGTCTGCCTGTCCATGGATTTACCCACCTCACAACCAATATCAGCTGGGATCAGCTCCCAGATGGATGGACCCCACGTAAATAATGTGTGAATTACAGTAATACAACAATACACCTTTCAGTGATGAAATGATGGGATGCGTCCAAAATATCAGTTTACTGCTCATTATATAATAAACAGTAAGTGCTTATTATGTAGGGAATGGTGAACAAGGGAGTGATCTCAGACACAGACTGGGTTAGATCTATGCTATGTACAACTTCCACACAACTTGAAACTGCAGTACAGTCTCGTCTGATGACACATTCAAACTCCCTGACTGCTTTTCTCCCTGCAGATGATGCGTATCTACTGACCGGCCTGAACATAGAGGAGATTTACCCGGAGACAAGTAGTTTTATCACATATGATGGATCGATGACCATCCCTCCATGCTTTGAGACGGCCACATGGATCCTGATGAACAAGCCCGTGTACCTCACACGTATGCAGGTGAGCCTCATCCGCCCGAAACACAATTCCCGAAATTCACAGAGGATTGTCCGTCTCAGCTGAGGATTTTCTTTGCCGTAGAGTTTAACTTCTGTTCTGCCTGTGAAACACGTCAGCCCAGCACTGAGGCTTTTACTCCCAAACTTTCTCAGCTCTTCCTCTGTGTAATCCTCCTTACAGTCTGCCTGGAAAATAATGCAGTGGATCAAAATGCCCGGCTCACATTTCCTTGAAGCTTTTGCCAGCTTTTTTTTTTTTTTCTCAATGGCTTCTTTTCTCCCTTCCTGTCTCTGTCTTCATCTAAGATGCACTCCTTGCGCCTGCTGAGCCAGAACCAGCCGTCTCAGATCTTCCTCAGCATGAGCGACAACGTTCGCCCGGTCCAGCCGCTGAACAACCGCTGCATCCGCACCAATATCAACTTCAGCATGCAGGGCAAGGACTGCCCCAACAACAGGGCTCAGAAGCTCCAATACCGAGGTAGAAACTATACCAACAACACCTTTCTCCAACTCTGACATTTATAGATTATTCAGTGAGGAAGGATATCTTGAAATATTCCTTGTAACATTAGTACACCACCAAGTTTTCACCAAATTCACTCTAAAGGAAAATTCTAGTTAGATTTTGGATTTTTTGTTTTTTTGCAGGTGGCTATCATCTACTGGACATTTCACTCAGCAAAGTGTTTGTGTAGATCTGAAAACACAGAAACATCACTACAACATGGTTCAGGAGAGCCAGAAACATGAGCAGTCACATGATCAAACAGGCTGTACAGTTAAACCAGATTCAGAGACTCTTTGGTTCGACATCACAGCTCGGTAGTAACAAGTTAATAATGTATCTTGGAAACAACCATGATCAAAAGGTAATAAGCAAATATCTTGATGAGAATAATGAGAATATGTTTCCTTCTCATCATCTCTTTACTGCTGAGTTGCCATGTGAAGTCCTAAGGTAAACACACAACAGACTGTTTTTACTGTATGATTTCTCTTCCAATTAAAATATGAAAAAAGGCAACAAAAGGTTCTAAGATGAGTCAAAACTATATCACAGTAATGGTGAGAACAGAGTGAAGAAAAAAACATAAAGCTTTATACTTTTTATATTTTCCCAGTAGGTAAAAACAAACAGAATCTAGAAACCTAGTGTAGCATCATTCATACTTTACATTACTGTACTGCAGTCACTGTATGTGAAATGTATATGAAGTAGCTGATGCATTTTAGTCCACAGGCTAAAGCTAACAAATGATTACAGAGAATGTGTGCAGCTGCGTGGAGGTTAAAGGAAAAGTATTAATATTATTTTCATTTTCTTATTTCGATTCACTTGCATTGTAAATGTACCTAACAGCCTTTTACTGCCTTTTGGCAGTTTCAGGTTATCTTTTTAACAGTGTTGCCCGTTCCCACATCTCTGCAGTCACTTTGGTGAAAACAATATTTCATATTAGTGAGAGGCCCAGTGCAGTAAAGCAGAATCATCCTTTAAAATGCATGGCACAAAGAGGGTTTCACCTCAGTTGTTTATTTACTAAAAAGCGATCTGTGGCAGTCCCTGCAGCTATTTACTCCCTGTGCACTTCTGACAAGCGACTGACAAGACATACTTTTTGGTCAGTAAGTGCGACGTATTATTACTCACTAAACTCTCAGCTTCAGGGGGAATATTGCTCCCGAATGTCCCTGATGTAATTTGTTTCAGAAACGACATCCACATAAATTCCGAGGGATTATTGCTTGATCTGGGCTCGCCATTGTAATTAATAAACTTAATGTCGAATTGGAGCGTGGAGCTGGGACTCAGCTGAGGGTTGATAATAATAAAAAAAAAATATAAAAAAAGCTGCAGATTGATGTGCTAAAGAGAAAAGAGAATGAGGGAAAACAACAGGCAGCAGAAAGTCAGATGGCAGGACAGTCAGAACACCTGTTTGGCTCGGACTGTCAGAACTGGCTGAAAACTGGCTTGTCACAGCTCGCTGCAACCTGGGAGGTGTTGCTGCAGTCTGTTTGTCATCTCCTCTACTCTGTTTCAGCCAATATATCTGCTGCACAGACTGCTGAATTTCATCCCTGAAGCGTAAATACATTGAAGGAGGGAGGTAGCTCAAGTCCCTGCTATTCATTGTGTTATTGTTTTGTCATTTTTTTGCTCAGGATTTACTGTACTATGGCCGACACACATCATGATTGTCTTTTTCTGTTTGTATCTCCCTCTCTGTCTTTCTGTGTTCTTCTCTTCTCAAACCTCTGCCCCCCACCCCCCCACCCCACCCAAGAGATGAAAATCTCATTCATCTTATTCTGTGCAGCAGTTGTAGGGAGATTTCAACCCTCCCCATCCACCTTAGACCCTCCTGATCTCTAAACAAACAAACTCCAGAGACTCTCAGAGAGCAAAGAAAAAAAAAAAGAAGCTGAGCTGCTTCTTTAATTGTTTGGAGATTTAAAGGCCCTCAAGATCTCATTAAGAGGGGAAATACGAGTCTTTGGTGATTTGTTTAAGGTCAACCTTTAGAGCACGAGCAACGAGACACACTCCCCCCCTCCCAGGAGAGGTGATCACCAGGGTAACTGAAAGTGGAATCAGGGGGTTGGTGGGGGGGGGGGGCTAATGATGCTGTGCATATATGGGTGTGTTTACTATTTTATTTTTAACACCTGATGAGAGGAAACGTGGCGATGATGGTCATGATAGCACACTCCAATAACTTCCTTCTTTCACACAACCGCAACACTCCCTTTTTTGCACATTCATTCCATTCACTCGAGTGCCATTCCTTTAAAATTGTATGTTATCGCTAAAGATGAAATATGGTTTGGGAGGTGGGGGGTGGGGTGGGGGGCAGGGGGGGTGAATAATGCTGGCGAATAGTTGAACTGTGGAGAGCGCCGCACATATAAATCAGTATTCTCACTCCTGTCCTTCTCCTCTCTTCCAGTGAACGAGTGGTTGCTAAAGTAGCCTCCCTTGGATGAGCATGGAGACGAGTGTCAGAGACAGAGAGCTGGGAGCAGGTCGAGGCGAAGGAGGAGGAGGACGGGAGGATGGAGGAGGGGAAGGATGCTTAAGGCTGCATCTCATCTAAGATTATTTCATGACATTGTACAAAGACAAACAACACCAGACATTATCTGAATCAAGGAACTTTGCAACGCGAGCAAAGAGACTCTTCTTTTCATACATACAGATCTGTCTGAACCCTCGATCTAACACATGCTAACAAGTCCTTTCCCCCACTGTACGACTATATCTATGGGACATTTTGATACCAATACTTTTTTGGGAGAAAACTAAAAAACAACAACAAGACACTTGGAAACAAACTAAAGAAGAAAAAAACAAAAAAACATGGAAGCATTTATTTGATAGCCTCCCAACCAATAGGACAACGTTGGGACTTAAAAGCCTTTGTACATAAAGATGTTGCTATCAGTGGGAAAAACCAGGGACTAAGTCACTGCCCCCCCCACCCCCCACCCCCACCCCCACCCCCACCCTGCTGGTCAAGACTAAGTGGTCAACAAGACTCACACGGACGTTTCATTACAGTCACCAACAAGGCATGCAATCAGCAAAACCAAGAGAGAGGGAACACAGCCTTACCTTGACATTTTCCAAAACTAGAGTCATCTCATGGGAGACAAGCAAATATTTACAAGCTTTCTTACGGCCTCAGAGCAACCAGTGTCTTGGCCTCGTTTGTACATATTATAATTATCAATACTGCAGAAAAATTAATATGTAAAGAAAAGTAATGAATTAACATTAAAAAGATATATTAAGAGGATTAAAAAAAAAAGACAAAAAGTTGAGAATTTTAAAAAGCTTGGCGCACTTTGAATTCTGGAGCAGTCCTCAGTCTGAGCTGATGCCTTTTTTTCTGTTTTATTGTTTACAATGGTCATACACTGTGTTTGAGTAATGTTATCAGCCCAATAAATGTGTCTGGAAAGTTCATTTTGGAAAATGCTTCACTATATGAGGATCTGACTTATTGTACCTGTACCTGTTTTGTACCGTTCCATATTAAATGTGTTGATATGTCAATAGTACCCCCTCAGAGACATGCTCAATAACACCGGCATCACAGAGAAAGCACCGATCAGAGATTTCATGATAGCATCGCAGCAGTCTGCCTTTCTTTGCATTGTTTCCGTGATAGAGCAGAAGCTTATCAGCCAGCACAGAGGAAGCTCTGTCGGGGTTACCGTGACTTGTCATGGTCTTTCATGTCACATCAACAGTCACCGGGGGACAGAGAGGAGAGGGACCTCCTGTCCTGTGCTGATGAAGGTACAGGGCTAAAAATAAGGGTTAGATCCACTACTGAAAATAATCGATCAGGAGTCTACGGCTGGTTTACTGGTGAGACATTAACGAGCTCAAGTGAAACCAGAACTTCAGAATCACATTGATGTTTATAATGATGCATGTTAGTCCAACCTTGCACACATGGCCAATCACTGCCTAGAGTGGGTATGATTGTCAGAATGTCTGCTTCAAAATTTGACGGATGAACCTCTGTCGACGCCCCCTGTGGGACAGGGAGGCTCAGATACTGAGGTCGGCATCATTAGCCAACCTCACCTGTGTTCTTGTGACTGAATGGCAGCAAACACTTGCAGGGAAACTCAGCTTTAACGTGTGGGTGTGATGTTTGGGTGACCATTTACACTCTATTCAAATGTCAACATATTTTGTGTTTACAGGTAAAAATAAAATCCTGACTGCGCTGTTTTACGGTTGGTAACAAGGCTCACCAGTCGAACACCAAAACTACTGCAAGCTGTAAAAATCTAATGGTGCAGCATTGGAGAGTAGCTAAGTGTCGTCTTGTCAAGGTTATTTTATTATATTTTGCATGCACAGGTCCTGACTTTATTTCTGCAATATTGCTAGAAGGTATATGAGTTTTATTTCAAAGAGCCGGGAGCCTGCAAACCTACGAGGGAAACCTCTTTAGCATGTCACGAGGGCCTCCTAAATCTCCTAAAAAAAACTTCATTGGTCTGTTTTTCATAGAGTTCCAAGGTGGTGTACAGTAAATGCCTTTCCAAACAAGCAGTTAGGAGAAAGGAATAGTGGATTCTTGAGGTTCCTTCTGTTTGGTTGGCTTGTTGTTTTTTTGATGTTTTTTTTTTTGTTGTTGTTGTTTTTGTAGGGTTTTTTGGTTGTAAATAGCCAAATATGAAGAAACTCACCACAGGAGGAAATATTTATCCGAAGCACACAAAATGAGGAATATATTGGATTTAAACCTGACATACAAACTCAGAAACATGTCCGGATCATGATAGCGTTTGAATTCAGCTTGGCCTTGTGTTAGGTGAAGCACCCAGCCCTGTGTTGTCTGTTTCTGTCAACAGGGTCCCGCTGCTTCGATCCTCCTCTCCCAGCCCTCCTTCATTATCTCCCAATCAATTCAGGATGCCTCTTCTTGTAGCCCTGATGTGGAGAGAAGTACTGCCTCAAAGCATGTGTGAGTGTGTGTGCACATGAACACATTTTCTGTTCGCTATCTGATCTGTGCCCCTTTTTTTTTTTTTTTTTGTACAGGTCTGTAATGAAAAGATAGCAGAGGGCGGAGGCTGAGGAGAGAGTTCTCAGAGGCCACCAATGCCCAAGGTTATGGAGGCCATTATTCTACCTGATGTAGGAGATGCGGGATCGAGCCAAAGCTGGAGGACGGATAATAAATACGCCAAATGATTCAATGCCCCAGGCCCCATCACCTACACAACCCACCCTCACTCCACCACATCCCAACAAATAATCAGTTCTAACCTTGTGACTACGCAGTAGATCTCGCTGGACTCGACCGCTATCTGGCCCTGCCAAAAGGAATGAATGTTACGAGGTGTGTATAAATTGCTGCACTCAGATGTTCGGGGGGGGGCATTTAATGATATTACATTAATAAGAGCATAATAAGGCGATGGCGTGCAGGGAGCCAGAGTGGAGCTGAACAGCTGCTGAGCCAAATCGAAAATGTGCAAATCTCCATATGTGTGTTGACTCCTGAGACACACCTGTCCAGATGTATTTGCAGCAGTGGGGCTTTCAATCAGCTCTGCTGCAGCAGAGTCAAACTTTTCTCTGTGATTCAATTAGGGGAAGACTGGAGTCACTGCCTCTGGACACAAGGGTGTTTGATATCAATTACACCAGGTTACGTTAATAGATAAGTGTGGGTTTTTTAAAACGCTTATCTAAGAAGATTAAGTAGACAGCTATGCTTTTACCAAGTAAAGACTTTCTTCATGCTCTTAAAGTTACTCCCATTTATAACTGGGAGCTGCCCAGTACAACCACAGGATTTGACTGGTGGCCACTGTGGTCACTGACAGTTAAGCATCATGCAGCTGGATATAGCTGGAGAAAGAATTCTACCTTTTTGCAGACCACTCACAATCCCACTACTCAAACCTCAAGGACCTCCAATGATTCTATACCAGAAATGTTTCTTATTTTCAAAACTGAAAACAACCAGCACTACGCTGGGACACAGAGCCACAGTCAGTTGGGTACATGTCCTGCTCATTTTTCAAAATCTTATTTCTGTCTACTCCGCACTTCAAGTCAAGTCCGCAGGAGGAAAGAGAACATAGCACAATGCAGGTTCCACACAAGGATGTATAATAATAGCAATAATAATAATACTAAGACAATAATAGGACTAATAATCAGATTCACAACAGTAACAAAATTCATTGTAATAATGAAAGAGATTAATAATAGTCCAGTGATGGATCCAGACTCCGCAGAAGGCGTACTAAAACATGCCCTGTTGACCTATAACTAAACTAAGCTGGTATTGCTGTGTTGTTTACTATGAAAATGGAGGACAACAGAGAGCAAAACCGAGCAAAAACAATCACAACACTGTATTCGAATTTATTCGAACAAATTGTGGGTTATTTCAATTTGTTCAAACAGATTTTTGGAAATGGTGACAGTGCGATCAGGTGTGTTTGACAATTATTTGTCACTTGTCAGACAAACCAAAAAGGGAAGAAGCTCTGAAACCTACACTAACTATACAGACATGATTACCAGATATAGAATATTGACGGATGAGCGTAGTGTTGTTCAGATTCATTAGCAGAAGTTTGAGAGCTTATAAATTATGCATAAGTGCAATTAAAAAAAAACAATACTTGTTTGCCGTTTAGAAACTATTTAGAAGAAAAGGATATTTAAGTTGTGTTTTCAAAAATTCTTCACAGAGTGCTGAGTTAAGATGAGCTGCAGAATTTATTCATTCCATTATCACATCCTCTTCTGAGACCTCCAAACCTCTGACAGCCATACAGTAGAACTCAGCCTGGACTAACATAACACTGTCTCAGAGGATGCTAATTAATTTCACTCTTCATGTATTCTCAGTTCCTTTTGAGCTGGGTGCTATTCTGTGCTATTATAAGGCCTCTGTTTATCCTCCAATACGACATCATTATATATGGTGCTCTTAATTTGTGCACAGTGAGTCGTGTTCCCGTGGTGCAGCTGCCTGGTGGTGCTGAGACATGCCATGTGGAATCCGAATTTGATATCTACAAAAGAAGAGAATATTTATGAAAATTAAATTATCCACAGACAATACGCTACGATGGCTGTTTGGTTACCGGTGGGTTAAACCTCTTTTAGCAACTCGGTGCATCTGGTGTTGGTGTGAATTAGTTTTACTGGGATAAATATTAAAAAACAAGATATGAACAGCTATGCAGCAGCATGGGAATCAGTCTACACCCAGCCCTTCTTTTAAAGGCTGACATTAAGATGCTGGACAAAATAGCTGCTGATACGGCAGTTATGTTAGCAAAGAGTTACTTATTTACATATGCGGCAAACGCAAGCTCTCCTCTTAGCTCTGCTCCACTTTGTTCATTAGCTATTCATTAACTTTTCCTGTCTGCTGTTTGGTGCTGGGCAGATATTTCACACTGGGTTTATCAGAGTTTTCTCACTTTCTGCTGTGTCTGTGGTTGATTATGAGATTATGAATGAGAGTGGATCCAAACAGTAAAGTTGTAGGTTGTAGATCTAAAACAATGAGCTGTGAAAAGCTCTGTAGACCTGCAGGGATGTGCAGAGGTGGGTGATAATTCTCTGTAGATTTCTCAGCATCCCCTTTCAATCACATACAACTAACATCACCCATATAGAAATATTGATTAGTGCAGCTTTAAATAACATTGCATCTCCCTATAAACATGTTATAGATACATAGAAACAGTACATCCACACTTTACTTGAGGCATATACAGTAAGGAGCAGTCATAAAGCTCCATACAGCCACATAGATGCGAGACCTTACAAACTTTGATGCAGACTGTGTAGGAGAGGAGGGATGTGTGACCTTATTAAGTACTTATAATGTCTTGTGTGTACTTTATTACAACACCACACTTACAGCAACTCTCATAATGACATAATACATAATGTATGTGTTATATTGCATAATTCAGGCATAGCTATAGGCTTCAGGGAAAAAGTTACTGAGCATTTCAGATACAGATCAGATTTTTTTTTTCTTCCGTTCTGACTCCACAGATGGTACTGGATACTTTTCAGTGTCACGTTTGTGTGCACCAGTGGTGAGCTGGGCATCCATACCAACACCCAATAAGTCTACAATGAAAACAGTGGAATATGGCACTGGGCTTGTGGAGTAAATACAACCCAAACTAATGATGCATTTGAGGTTTGTCCTTTAAGACTACGTGTAAAACACATGTAATGGGTGAGAGAACCATACTGTGTCGTACACACTGATAACCTACACAGACTCACTCCTGTTTCTTACACACACACACACACACACACACACACACACACACATACACAGATAACAGCCTCCAGATCTCTGAAACAAGCCTGCTCTATTGTTGCGTGCCATAAATTTCTTCCAATGTGCGCAGCTATTTTAAAAGCTCAGTGACTGTCGCCAGCCTGCAAGTAACCAAAGGTATAAAGGCTGCAGTGGGGCAGTGAAACATGAAGGACTGCTGCCTATATTACGACCCTTTCCCTCTCTCTTTCTCTCCCTCTCCCTCTCCTCCTTGCTTTAACATGCTTTTATTAGCCAACAGATGGGCTGCCCTCTCTTTGCTGTTTAAATGGCTGTAGCCTGCAGCTACACAGGAAATGCACATCTCGTGTGAGCTGTTTGGATTTAACACCTTTGCTGAAAGCAGACAAGTTCATCGATGCTGCATACCTGAAGGTTTTTTTTTTTTTTGTGTATGCCGGCATTTCTTGAGCTGCAGGGAAATAATCTCACTGTCTGGGTGTTAGTGAAGGGAAGTGTAAGACTGAGCAGAATGGAGAAGGTGACGATCAGTTTGTTTCTAACCACATGGTGTGTCATCACACCATGTGTAAAGGCAAAGGGGTTCATACTGGTTATAGTGCATATAGGGCAGTGTTCAAGAACTTGTCACTATTTCGCCAGCCAACTAGGTTCTCAGGTAGGAAAGGTACAAATGTGAGAAAATGAGTTTGCAACACAAGCAGACTAACTGGAAGAAGGTACTAGGCTTTCATTAGGGTGATTTACAACATGTATAAAAAACACATCCTATAAATGCTCTATAATTAAATTTATTGTTGTTTTTTATCATTTTTGTGAGGATATTTTGTGCATGTGTGACTTTTTTGCTGTTTGTTTTCATTTAGTTGAGTACTTTTATTTTGAAGTTATTTTGCATCGTTCTTTGGAGGCGGGTCCATCCATGTGTTTAGCTCTCACTGGATTTTTACATATTCTGTGAATCACCCTGTTCAAGGTCCTGCCCTGATAGAGCTTAATTAATTGGTAGTGGATTCCTAACTGGAGCATGGAAGTTCATTATTTAACTTGGAAATTGTACTTTGTCCCAAAGAAAAAAATCTTCTCAAGGACCACTTATTAATTCATTTTCTGGTGCTTTCAACCTGATCTCTCAGTCTGCATCAGTGGATAAGACTCAGTTGTCATCCTGTGTTCTAAGAATCAAACTTTAGTTCTTTTGTAACTAGTGTTACTCAGAAATTTGTAACCTGGGCAAACTTTCTTTCTACTGAAGATTTAAAATTGATTTCCATTTCAAAAAAGATGCCTCAGAAAATGACGGACATCAAACAGTAATATAAGGTTTACTGAGGACTCCACAGTACAGCTCCGCAGTCTGAGGTCAGCATGTGGACAGCATATCTTTAACAGGATGAATAATTAAGGCCATACTGACCATTACTGTAACAGCACTGCCAGCAGTATGATAATAGTCTCTTTATTTTCATGCCTCCACACCAGCTACAGCCGTGGCCAGAGGCTTTATGTTTCCGTTTGTACATCCATCCATCCATCCATCCATCCATCCATCCATCCATCCATCCATCCCTTCCATTCTCATGAACACAGGAACACCTTGAGGTAATTTCTTCAAATTTGGTATAAACGTTCACTTGGACTCAAGGATGAAGTGATTTGATTTGTGTGGTCAAAGGTTAAAGGTCAAGGTCACTGTGACCTCATACTTTTTGGCCATGACTCATGCTAATTATGACTAAATTTCACACAAATGTCTCATGGGCTAAAACGATGACATCCAGAAGGTCAGAGGTCAACTTCACTGTGACATCATGTTGTTCTTCAAATACACTTCATACCTTTTATTAAATTGTTTCAAAATCTTTTCTCCATATATTACATGAGTCTGGACAGACATGGATGTAAACTGCAAATTGACTGACTGATGGAAGCATAGAAACCACAAGGTAGTAATTCTAGTTTATTTTATTACCTGTTTCTGTTCTTTTTTCTCTTCAAATCCAATTAACAGAAGGAAGGAGCTCTGTGGCACCACAACACATCAATTATTCATTGTGGGTTTTTTACAGCAGATTCCTGGGAGCTCCTGTGAATATTAAAGACCTGGGAGCAGCCGACAGGCCAGATGTGTTACATCGTTCTCATCTGACAGACCTCTCTGGGATTCAACCAGTTCCTCCTCCTATCCTCATCCCGCTCGCTTTCAGTCGCCACCTCTGCCAGGCAGCTGTAAACTCAGATAGTTTACCTGGATCTTGATCAGTGATATGAGCTGCTAAGGCGGAGAGGCAGCTGGATATTGAAATGAATATGGCCATTGTTATGTATGTTATGCACAACTAAGAAAAAAAAACACTTCTTGAGTTTAATTGTTCTCTAGGTTCTTGCAGAGCTGTTTTACAAATTGGTTTCTATATTAAAGTCTAAGCAACTGTCAACGACCTGTATTCACTGTTTTCCATGAAATAACATCTTAAAAAGTGCCCTGGTCTGCAGTGAATTCTAAATGGTTTATTATTTAATGTGACAGTGCAGAGCAGTACATGACTCGTGCATCTGCTACATGCTGGCTTGACCCAGGTCTGTGCTTGCTTGTTTGCTGACCATCTCTCTCTGGATAAGCCAATCAATTATGTAGCTGAGTGCTTGTCAGGAGCAGTAGCTCCTCCACGTCTAGTTAGGGTTAGTGAAGGTTTACAGCTGTGGTCTTGTCCTGACTGACACAGGTCAGCAGTGCCTTGCAGAACAATTGTTTGGCACTGTTTCCTGATCACATGGTCATTGTTGATTTAACTGAGCTTAATTGCACAACACAGGTTTGTTCGTTGTTTATTGTGGCATTTCAAGCAAAAATCTTTGGTAAAGTATGTCAGTGATATGACAACATCTTTTAAATTCTCAAATGAAAGTTGGTGTTCAAATAATAGTCCAAACCAAAAAAACAAAGGATGTAATAAGCAATCCCTTTTACTTTTTTTGATCACTGACATTATCCTTCATGATCCAGCTAGTCTTTTAATTTGAAATATCTGCAGGAAATGCTGTCATTGATGGTACCATAAAAACAAAACACCAAAAAACTGGGCTTGATTGGTGAGTGAAAACAAAGGCTCTTCAAACATGGAAAACATAACTTCTTTGTTGTTATGTTGGTGAAGTTGATGCTATAGAAATGTACATTATCATGAATTTATCAAGTACAATAGCAACAGTCATGTCACCACCTGCAACTCTGAGCTGCTGTTTTTCACATAAATACTGACTCACTAATGAATTCCAGTCTATTTACTCATCTGCCATTTTGTGAGCGCTGTTGAGTTACTGATTTTGCATTAATTATAAGTTAAGAGCAACATTACAGCAATCTGCATTATTAAAAGTACATTAAAAAAGAAATTATAAATTATATAATTATAATTCCACTCAGTTTCCCATGCCAACAAGCTGTAGATAAAATTGAAGAAATCTGTCTGTCTCTTCAAAGTATATCATTTTGTACACAGGGTAAATTTCTAGGGATGATGCACAAAATCTGCTGAATGTAGAGCAGCCACACACAGTTCTGTTTATTGCAAAACACTAGAAGTGGGTTGGGAACCTGAACACATATTACAGCTTACGGCTGATCTTTTAGGAAGCTCAAATGTTTATATTTAGACAGTTATTCATGAAAAATAAAAACACAGTTTAACAAAATTTACCCAGAAATGCAAGTTCACAGAAAGCTATGTTCTAACGGCACTGAAGATTTTTAAAGAGCAGCTTAACACCCTGAGAAAATCTTATTTTTCCAACATCCAACCACGTCTAGCTTCACTGCTGGGACAGCAGAGAAATACTGATGTTACTGTTTACACTGGATCCAATGCAAATAAAATAATCCTGCTATGGTAACACATACAGTAGGGTGATAGCAGGTGATTAGCATTGACCAAGAGATGGTGCAAACTCTCATTTTGATAATGAAGCATCATATGCATGTATTTACACATCATGACATGCAGAAGGTGAAATCTAAAGTACTCACAGTATAGCAAGTTATTACTACATTACATCTCTCTCCTGCACAAACCCAGCAGTTAGCTCCTATTTATGGCTTTATATTCACGAGTCAGTGGTGCGCTGCATTAAATACAGTCACAGCAACAGCTTCAAGCATGTAGGACACGGAGACTGATTTTTTTGCTGCACAGCGGCTGCACAGCTGGAAGTGGGGTGGATTTTTTATCAGAATCGCTCTGACAAATCAGTGTCACCTCACCTTTAAACAGAGCTCTCGATGCCGTGTCACTCTGATCATTTTGTGGCGGACTGAGCGATAGGGGGAGCAGACCATCACGGGGACTTGACCCAGCCGTGATGTCCTTGATCGAGGCACACAATCACCATAGGACTTTAGTGTACCTTAAATGAATTAGCTATGGAAGAGATCATTTGCTTGGTTACAATCATGCTTTTACTTGCATGAGTGATTCCTATCTAAATCAATTCTGACTTACATACTGCAACAATAAAAGCCGATAAGACCTTGACTATCTATTAATCAGTACAGCTCTCCAAGTAACAACATACAGAGTATAACAGGCAGGAAATAGAAATGTAAATTCCTATCATTCTTAACAACACAATGGCACGGCTGCCGTTTGATCTTGATCCCGATTGTACCTATCTTTCTACTTTACAATACAGTTAAGTTCATACTGAGGCACCAAATTTCCAAGTGGGTACAGAGATAAAAATACCAATTTTCAAACACAAAGACCCACTGTGATGAGAATACTGTCTGCCCTTCACTGATGCATTTAAGTTTCAGCGACCATTTCTCTTAAAAATGATGCTTTTATACTGCTGTGCTGTTTTGTTAAATGCGTTTCAGAGGAAATGTAATGGCTGTCTGGATTCTTCACTGACAGTGTTTATTATTTTCAGTCCCAGACGTGTTTTTTTCAGTTACAGTTGCAGGGAGGTGCCCAGGGCTGATGCTGAACTTTGACACCCCTGTAAGTCTACTAAAACACTTTGGTGAGGTGTTTAGGCACTGAATGCTGTCATGTTAACATAGAAGCTGCAGCGGTACAAGGTTAAATGTGCACAGACAGAAACTGAGTGCACATCTTGTTCCACCTTCGGAAAAGAACTGTAATAAATTAATCACTTAATTCTTATCTGTTATGGACAAAGAAAATAAAATCAGGAATATTTAAGTATAGCTCAACCAGTGTTTGCTTAATGAAGTTGACACCAGTGTTAATATGTAGTTATCAAATGATCTATTGGCCAGCATACACAAATATTTTTTTTCATGTTTTTTTTTAAAGAGTTTTCGCCAAAATGTTTACTGAGAGGGACTTTTTACACTGTAAAATTTTACACTGTAAAAACTGCTGCAGCCTCGATCTCATGAGGTGATTGTATCAGATCAAGGTGAATAGAAATCAAACTGGCTGCTTTGTGCTTCAATGGCCGGTAATAGACTCTGCACAAGCCTGGTTCAACTTGAACCAGCATATTTGCATCTTGTCATTCTGTCCATGGGTGATCTGGAACAGTATAATCATTTATTATGAAAAATGAAAATTTCATCCCTCTGTGATGTGAACAACTAGAATTCTCTTCTTCACAGTTAGATGTTTTTCAACATTGATGTTCTCTGCCTCCTCTTCTGTACCTCAATCCAAATATCTTGTTAAACAAGGATTGTAAAACCAAAAGTGCCATTATGTTTCAATAAAGCCATTACAGAACATTTACGCAACAGATCCTTACCCAAAACCCTTTTCATACACAGAGAGATAAAGGCAGTGATTTCATGTGTTCTGTCTGAAAAGGGTTTATTTTTCAGACTGTCACCGGGTGAACTGACCTAAAGGTCGATCTCAAAAACGAAAAAGAAATTCAGCCCCGTAAAGTTCATCCGGGCTGAATCCTAATGGTTCATATGCAGCAGTGCAGCTAAACGTCATTGAATTAACATGACCTGAAGGACAACTAGAGCCATTATTTCCGTCACCTAAAGCAGATACAATTTTAAAGCTATGATTAATCACAGTGTGAGGAAAATTGTATAAGAACAATATAACTAAAAGTCTCTGTGATGAATTAACATAAAAGGTTTTTTGTTTTTTTTGTTTTTTTTTTTATTCCAACCTAAGCATTTATGTATGAGCTGTTATGTTTGTACACCTGCTGCCTTGACAACGGTACAAACTCTGTACTTTTCTTTCATCATTGTTCATTTGCAAAGTTGCACCTTTAGCTTCGGTTACTAAGTAACTGGGAATGTATTATACAACAGGAGAACTCGACAGGGATGAGAATGAAGTTGCCTTGAGTAGATCTCTTGCTGCAAAGGTGAAGTCGAGCTCCAAGGCTTCACCAGTTTGTACTTTGTCTTTGATTTCCTCCGCTTCCATCCTCTTATCCATAGCAACACAGCTTTTATGGTATTTTTTGAAGGTGAAATCAGAGCTTGCTTTCATGAAATTATTTCATTTATTATTTCATGAGCATGCTCTCTGTGCACTACCATCCAGAAACACTGCTGTGTTTCTGGCTGAGAATTCTGATAAAGTCAGTTCAAAGCTGAGTTTTTCTGCAGCGAGAGGCGCATTTTAATCTTTTCGAAAGATCCTCGCATTCAGTCAACGGTAAAACTAAAGCAGCGGGTAAACTTTTCAACTTTTGCAACGTCTGATTCGAATAAACAGCAGATGTGATCGACACAATCTTCAGACAATGCAAACAAAGCAGCCAAAAGGTAGAGACACAAATCACCCACAGTGGAGGGGGTTCAGAAGTCTTTGCAGGTAAGAGCAACCAGTTAATGGAAGATAAGGGATTAAAACACAATGCAGCTTCTTTCAGACAGATAAGTCATAATAAAATATAAAACTAGCCATTGAGATAAATAACCCTCATGTTGCAATAAACTCACCGCCCATGGTTGCATAAATAGTGCTCAGATAAGCTTGAGTTAGCCAAGTCAAGACAATTTTATTTATATAATACCAAACCATAACAGAAGTTAACTCAGGGCACTTTTCATATAGAGCAGGTCCAGACTGTACTCTTTATAATGTTATTTACAGAGACCCAGCATTTCCCTCGTCAGCAAGCACTTGGAAAACAGTGGCAGAAAAACTCCCTTTTAACAGGTAGGAACAGAACAGAAGCGAGCTCTGGGTGAGCGGCCATCTGCCTCAGCCGGGTGGGCTGAGAGACGTCTCTGTGTGGATCGTCTCTATGATGATAATAATAGCACTGATAACAACATTAACAACAGTAATCACAGATCCAAACTCCGCAGCTCCGGAGGCAGAAACACCTGCAGAGAGTGACAGGAGGAGAGAGGAGATAGGTGGTGAGGTCCACAATTCATTTAGCTTTACCATTTATCTCTGACACTGAACAGAAGCTGCAGTCCTGTAATAAATTCATAGTTTTGATGATGAGCCTCGACATGGCATCATGTTAGCTGACTTCTGATTGGGAGGGGCAGTTGTTCTGTTTTGCTTTGGCCTAACCAGTCACTAACAAGGGACATATCTGTCCCATCAGAGTTCCTTTCAGTGGACACTGAAGCTGTGGTGGTGGATGCTGGGAGCAGTTAATACTTCACGATTACTGAAGAAGTACAAGGATTACAAAGCTCCAATACAGCATCTAAATTGTCCTTGTGATTAGATCAGCACTCTTAATATTTACTTACATTACCAAGGTTGGCCACACAAGTGAGCAACCACAGTGGCCAGGCTACACTATGATAGTTATTCTTCATTCTGTAGCGACAGTATGTAAACTCTATGTAAGTCACAATTAGCCTATCATATAAGGACTGGATGTGTGAACAGGCAGTGTGAAAAAGTACCTTGTCTGCTTGCCAACGACAACCACACACCATTACAATCCATGTTTCCTTAACTGACTGTTCCCTTTGTTCAGCTTTTCACAGTTTCATTTAACTTAACTGCATCAATACAACACATACAGTGTGAATTTATATGAGACCGGGATTGCTGAGGCCTATACCTAGTCACTATCTGCAAAGTCTGCAGTGTTTGATAACAAACTTCTGCACTTTTTAAGCATTTTTAATACCTGTTCTCAATCTTTTTCTGCATTACTCCAAAAGACACATCGCACCCTAACCATAAAATAGCTCCCTGGTAGCTCGGAAGATCAATCAAAGTAATAGAATGAGTAAATGTAAATGTGCAGCTCCATTTCCCATAACAGTAGCTACTGCAGCTATCAGAGGCCGGCTCAATCTGTCCCTGTCAGACTGAGGCGAAGGGAGAGGGGCCAGAATAATATATTCAGGCAGGGAGATGGAATAAGGGTGGTGGTTCCCATCAGTGTGGGAGGGTGTGTGTATATAGTATGTGAGTGTGTGTATTTATCTGAGACTGGAAAAACATGGATCACACAGGACTTTTATCTGCTGGGCTAAACAACATAGATATTACATGAGAATACAGGCAAATGAGGGATGAATGCCAGTTGTTGCAGTTATTGCTTGGAAATGGAATAGTGGGAAGATCAAGGCAGAGGCAATGTTTTGTGTGGGTAAAATTTGTGTGTGTGTGTGAGAGAGTCATAAATTCAAGTAAAATTAAAGCAAGCCACATCAAACATATTCTAAATGCCATGCCAATGAAATTTCCTCTGTGGTATGAATGGTCTGCATGGCTATCGTTCAGAGCAGACGTATTTGCCCCGAGTTTGTACTTCATTTGCAAGCCTTTAAAGATGTCCTCTAAAGGACAGGAGGCATGCAGCTGACCGGTAGAATTAGTGAGCATGGAGGTAGAGTCCAGGAGTCCTTCATTAGCCAGAGGTGATGAGAAATGGGGAGAGTTCAAGATTAATAAAAATGCTAGTCCTTGTGCTCATCAAGGTTTGGATATGTTCTGCACTGTGTACCTGTAATTGAGTACAGATTCTGTCTCTGCAGTTAGAAATTGGAAATTTGGATTTACTTTTCATATATTTCATGATGATACGCAGCTACAGTAGTAGCAATTCCGCTACCAAGCTCCTAGCACTGCCTATTTCACTAGGACAACAGCTCAGCTTCAGTGAACTAGACGGCTTTACAGTTGCCAGATTTGACTGATACCAAACAGCCCAATAAGGATCTGTCCTGGTAACATAAAATTAGCTCATCTTTTATTCTCCTTGGGGAGGGGAGCTTTGTGTTCATTAATGTATGAATGCATGCTGAGATGGGGGTGATGTAATGGGTTATGAAAACCTTTTCCTAAAATAAGACACTCAATTTGGTTAAAAAAAAAAATAGCTTGCATCTACGTGACAGTGAACACTTTATGTTTAATGCTATCATTATTGAAGAGCATGCACTTTCAATTTGAGAGTCCAACTTGTTGATTTCACGTTCAGATTTTGTAGTGCTTTGATTCGGAATCCTGCCCTCACCCTAAAATAGTCCCTGCTCACACAGAGATTTGCTCTGGCACAGCTCAAAACTGTACATCTGCACTCAGCTGTACTGTTGCTTGCGCAGATGTCCTGTGCTTCACCTCAGGTCCTTCTCCTTGCATTCAAGCTGCTTCTGTACACTTGTTAATAAATTGCTCTTAGATTTCTGTCCTCTCAGATTTTTGTGCAAAACCCTTTTAGGTTTCCCCCAGCCAAAAGAAGGCCAGGTGTGGTGCTGACCACTGAAATGATCAGAGTCGCCTTACAGGTATGTTCGCTTTACATCTTGGAGCATCACATGGGGGCGGTTACTGTCTGTTTCACAGTTAAAATATGTTTTTCACCTCCCTTACAAAATGTATAATGTATATCCAACATGATGTAAAACATGTGGATACACCGACCCTGAACACATATTAGGAAAACTGTACCACAGTGAGGGAGCAACAGATTTTTGAAACTGTTCCTTCCTTGTACCAACAAACTACCCAACAGTAGTGGTTAGTTTTCAAACCCTGACTTGGAGGTGAGGATTTACATAAAGCCACCCTGGAACAGCCATGGTCCTGCTGGAAATGTGGGCTGGGTTTGATCTAGAAAAACTTTTTTTTTGTGGCCTACGGACTGAACATTCAGCGAGAGACATGTGAAAGGACCAAAATTCCTGTTTTCCATTTTTGTGATTTTCAAGTTTCTGAAAACCCTCTACATTATGTTGTGGTCCTTTATTGTTCCTATTTTAGCATCCATCAACTGTATTTGATGGTGAAAAAACTTTTCACAAAAACACGGCTGACCTAGTTCAGTTTAAAAGGTGAACAGTCCTCACCATTTTTGCTTTGTTGTCCTAAAATCTAACCCCTTCATGTCCTTAGATCATCCCACCCTGCTCTCCACTTCACTTCCAATCTATTAATTGCAGTAATCTACTGATTGTCCTAAACAATGAAGTCATCCAACCATAATCCTGTGGTGAGTCCATTAGGTTATTACAGCAAGTTGCCTAACTGTCCAGTTCTGTTCACTAAGACTGTGTTCACTCTTATCTAAATTGCTGTTTTCCCCTCATATTCATACACATGCAGTTTACACACATACATAAAAAGGTGAAGTCCATTAAGATATTGCACCAAAAAACATTAAAGGCAGGGGGGCAAAATGATAACACAGAGATAGATAGATAGATAGATAGATAGATAGATAGATAGATAGATAGATAGATAGATAGATAGATAGATAGA
>JBBMJY010000014.1:2051193-2076033 GCA_037833715.1 Toxotes lorentzi
ATAGATAGATAGATAGATAGATAGATAGATAGATAGATAGATAGATAGATAGATAGATAGATAGATAGATAGATACCCACTCAGACCCACCGAGTGAGCGGTGAGGTTGATTTGGGACAGACGAGGTAACTGAGGTGGACATCCTGAGACTTCAATAAGTGGGAAACACAGCAGGGGAGGGTGGTTAAACCTGTCATTCAGATGCCACAGACAGAGTTTCCTCTTTTAACTTATTAATCCATGCCCTTGGGAGAGAAAAGGTGTTCAAAATAGCAAGAAGTATTTGTCCTAGAGGTGTCAGTTTATCTAAGTCACTGTGTCACCAGATGTATTAAACCTGGTTCACCTAACAAAAATTTAGTTTTCGATAACTGCGAACAAATAAATTATTCTGTTTATTACTAAGATAAGTTTAAAAAAAAAACAGTGAATACACTAACAACTAAGTACCTTCTCTCAGTTACTGTTCTGAAGTACAGTATTTTGTGAGCCTTTGAAGGTGCCTGACCCTAGATTGAGAACCACTGGGCTTAAATGTATTTAAGCAGAGAAACTGAATACCCTTTGACCAACTACAAGAGTAAGTGCTACTTACATATTGTATGATATTAATAATCTAATAATGCCATATACAGTATAATACAGTATCAGTTACAGGGGGATGAAAAAACATATAGTACTTAGACGTTTGACACTTGTCATATTTCTACATTACTGTATTGGTACTTTTCCTTAAGTAAAGTGAGTACTTCTTCCACCACTGATCACCTGTAACGTTTTGACTTCCAATGTCTCCACTGGACTCAGGTGTGACTTATTTCTTTAATCCTGCCTGTCTGTCATTTTTATAAACAGTCAGTAGTCATCACACATGATGCTGCAAGGCCCCTGGAATCTGATTGGCCACCCCAGGTGCCACCCCAGTATTCTACACTATGATTGGCTATGTAGCCAGTCAAAGGCGGGACTTAAATTGAACTCACCTTGGGAAAATGGGGAAAACCCAACTTTCGTTTATAGGTGAAATTCAGTGCTGCTATGATTTTGGCGCGGAGCCATCACCAGAGGTCAGTCACGCCAAGTTTCTGAATTCCTGCGGGCTACAGGTGTTTTTTACTGGAGTTGTGTTGCTTCTTGTTGCTCCAAAAACATGTGAGTACACTTCTTGATACACATATTATGGCAGTGGTTAAAAACGTTTTAGCTGTAGTAAGCTAAAAAAGTTTCTCCCGGATTTTTTATTTTTTTTTACTTTAATGCTAAGGTGTTGGTCTGTCATCTCGGTTAGCTAGCAAACATGTCGCCATTGTTTGGTTATTGTCAGCGACGCTACAGTTAGCGATATCAATCCATTCATGTATAGATAACGTGAAAGACAAAGTGACACCATGCCACTGTTACATTATGAAAGAAGATTTCTTTTAAAGAAAAGAAATCCAGGACAGAGTAGTGCTAGCCTGTGGTCACAAGAGTTAGCTTCATACTGGTACAGATGAAGAGCAGGAGCCTCCATCTTAAGCTGTACACATGTCTGTGGGGAGCACTGATAGTTAAAGGTTTCATTGTGGTCAGAAATTGCGACTAAAGTTGTCATTATTTCACTTTGTTGATCTGGGTTGGGTAGCATACGTAGAAAAAGGCTGATTTATCATCATTCTGATGAGAGCTTATGTGTGTATGTAGATTCAGACAAGGATACAGGCAACTACAACCCTTCAGCATCACCTGCACCTCAGGGTATGTATGCATTTGTCTTCTTTAAAACTTCATCTGCTTTGACTTAGGAGGGGGATGTTTCACTTTTGCTGTACTTATAGACGGTGGCTTTTACAGTCACTCAGGGCAAAGCCCAGTTTTCATCACATGAAAGAAAAAGCAAAATATGACTAATATTTGGCTAAATATAACTAATCTGACAAAGAAATAAATTGATACGTCTAATAAAATCCCTGTCTTGCTTCAGATGTGTCAAGTCAGCCCGACACTGTTTACGAGAATCATCAAGCAGATAGTGATGTGGCTGCCCCTGTTGCCCCACCTGAACCTCATGGTATGCCTCAGTATTTCATTCTGTCTTAAGAAGTCACAGCTGTGACTTATATTACACTTAAAGCTTCTCACGCTTTTGTCACTTTCAGATATTTTGAATGCATGCTTGTCTTGTCGTACTTCACCACCCCTGCAAAAAATCAGTGCTCCCCTCGGGCCCCACACCAGTCAAATAAGTCTTGACATGCCACTGTTGCATGGCAAAGCACTGTTTAAACAAATTCAGTGATTTGCATTTTAAAAAGACAAATACATAAACGTAAAAATATAAGAGGAATTTAATACACATACATCAACAAAGCATTACTCATATCGACAACTGGCAAAAGTTCTCTCTCTGTCTCTCTCTTCTTATCTCTGTTTCATTATCACACAGCCGATGGCTTCTTCATTTCAGGCCTGATTTGTTAAAAGCAAACTGATGTTTCTCTGTACCCACGCAGCAGATGAGTAAGCAGAAGTTTAAAATGCGTAGTGAAATATTAAAAATGAGGCAGGGGTGTAGAGCAGAACATGAGGAAACAGGCACTGTGAGGATGAAGGGGTTGAGGGGTAATCGCAAACACTTAGACGAGCAAGCTCACAAGTTTGTCTAGAGACATTCATCAGTGCAGAAACTGGATGCACTCACTGTGAATTACAACGTTTATTCAAGCAATATCTTTTGCCCTCACTATTTTCATTTCACTCCTGTGCTTTTCAAGTGTCTGAAAATTACTTTATCCACTCAGTGCCCATCAGGCTGAGTTAGATTATATGTGGCAAGAGGATACAGAATCATCACACTGTCATTGTCGCGTCTGGTGTGAGCAGGGGCTGCACTGTTCCTGTCCCACTGAGGAGACATGCAGTGCAGAAAAAGGGAAGCTCTCTCAGCATAAAGGCAAGAAATCATACATTTTAACATTATGTTACAGAGGATGTACACCTCTTTACTCCCCCCTACCCATTTCCTCTTCTCTGATGTTTGCTCACTACATGTGCAAGATAATGTTTACATGCATCTGGGAAGCCAATTAAAAGCTAGCCCATGGCTAGGCTGCACACGATAAAAGTGCACATAACGTGACATATGCTGAATGTATTCATCCACGCTCATCTTGTAATTCACCTGTGGAAGTCATGATGTACTGATTAAATGTTGTTGGGTCTTGAATGGGTTTACACGGAACTGATTCAGTTCAGTGGAGTCAATAAAGCTCAAGAACAGAAGGAAAGAAGATAGAAAGAAGAAATTTTCATAATAACAGTTTTTAAACAACTTCATTTTTGTTAAATAATAGAAATGTTTATTTATCAAAAGTCTGTTTTCATAATGGCATTTTTCCCAGTAAGTGGTGTCACTGCTCTCTCACCTTTCAGCCAATCACGTCCCTGCCTCTTAAGCGAGCAAGCTCAACAACTGGTTGCAGATTTAGTCAGTTATTAACTGTTAGATGGAGAAGCAATTGCAGAGTCATTTTGTTGTTGCTGTTGTTGATATTCCTCGGCGAAAGACACCCAACCATGTGAAGGTTAAAATGCTGGCTACTGAGCATTATGCTGCACTCTCTGACTGGGGACTGTTCTCGCATTATTCCATGCTGCTAACCCTGTACTCACACCTAAATAGCCTAAATTAGCTTCTTTTGTTTTGTTTCATATTGTTAGCTGCTCGTTACTGAGTGAAATACAAACTGTGTATTGTGCATATAAAATTAGTTGAATGGTTGGTATTAGTGTTAATATTGGATTTTATTTTGACGTAACTACCAGCGATGGGGCATTTGCAGTCATATTCTGCCAGCTGTTTGTAGATACTGTATGTCTGTATCTGGTGTAGATATGAGTGGTTCCTGAGGCTGCTCATAATTACACTTTAAATGATATGACATGAAAGGTGCATTAATCCAAGCTAACAAACCAGCCTAGCGAGCTAGAGGGCTTGGTTGTAAACTAAACTTTTTTGATTTTCATTCTGTGTCTGTGTGCTGTGTTTATTTACAGCAGTGTTGTTGTTGCTCTAGCTAACAGAAGCTAACTGGCTAAATTTGGTTGCAGCTGTTGATCTTACTAGTTCAAGATGTAGGAGGCATGCGATTGGCTGAAAGGTGAGAGGTCGGTGTCCTCACAACGTGATGAAAAATAACCTTTAACTAAATTAAATGTGTTTGGGAAAAGTGTAATGAAAGTGAAATTAAACAGACCTCTGAAAAAGGTATTTTGAAAATGAAATGAAAATTCAGTTACCATGATAATGAACGTTGAAATAATATTTCATAAGAATGAGTTCAGTTTTAATCATTCCGTCAATTATTTTGTGAATTGATGGATACTTCTCACAATTCTTTCATGTTGTCATATTTAATGATGTCTTTTTTTTTTCTTGATGTAATATTGAAAACTTTAAGCAGTCATGTGACATGAGAGTCAGGTACGCACATGCGCAGTCAAATACTTTCAGCTTCCATGTTCCTTGATGTAAAAACTCTCTTAAATAATAGAGAGCTCCCGGCTGTGCATGGCCATCTTTTATTCATACACTCCTCTCTCTTTGCACCGGGACACTTTTTTCTGCTTATGCCAGTGACACCATTGGCATCTTTCAACTCCACTGTGAAGCAGTTTAATCAGAATCCTAGCTAAAGAGACAGGTTGTAAAGTCAGTGTTTAAATCGAGTGAGGTGAGAAGACCAAAAAAAAAAAAAAAGTGTTAATTTTATACAGTGTACATAGCCTAACTGCTCATATCACTTAAGCTAATCCAACAGTTGAATCCAGTGAGGTGCTCTGGGAAAAAAAAGAAAACTTTATTATTTAAACTGCCTTTCTGATTGAGTCAATTGTAAATGATGAAATGTGAGAGGTGACAGGTCCTTTACAGAGATCATTTTATCTTCTGGATTCTGGAAGTGAGGAGCCATTACCATGATAATTGTGATAAGGATTTATGATAAGTAGAGATAATATTCTTCTAAGCAGAATCCAAAATTCCAATAACAATTAAACTGAGCACATTTGCAAGTCAAGGCTTAGTGACTGTACCTCTATACAGTATTGCTCAGCCTATTAAACATTGCAGCTTTGAAGGGAGTGTATGAAATTTATTGGGGGGTGGGGTAGGGGCAGAAAAGGTGGAGGTTTGCTGTAAGTATTTTTCTTTCAATTTAAAGGAGGGTAGTCTGAATAATTTGGGAGAGCAGTGAAGCTGCAAGTTTGAAATGTTTACTTTTGAGGTTACAGGTACATATTGAAATGTTATTAGTCTGATTAACTAACAGGTTTTCAATTCACTGTCTTCATACAGACTTCATCATCTGTTCTCCTTGAGTTAGCCGCACTGTTATCAACACAGAGGTGTGTTTATATGGGTCAGGTTGAGCAAAACTAAATCAGTTGTGCATAAAAAACGGCTTATAGTATCATAACACAGGAGCCTACACCACACACACCTTTCTCTCTGTCTCTCTGTAAACAAGTAGTTGGTGTACTTTACTGGGGTTTTCAGATTTTTGGCTACGAAGGAAACACATTTCTGGTGCTTCAAAACAAACCAGGTCATACAACATGTTGAATTATGATGGACATCTAATCTCATACATTTTGAGCTACAAAACCTTCTGATCTAATTTTTTTTTTATTTCAAAACTGGAAGCAGGGTGAAAACATTAGTTTTGTTCTACCAACCTTTTTTTATTCAGTCAGTCATGGTTCTTGGCTGTCCTACTGACCTTTCCTTTAGTAGTTCTTGATTAGTTTAGTTGTTCTTGGTTATGGTTTCCAAATTATTTGGCCATTGCCAGTTTAGTTTCTAATTTAATGTGCCAATTTAGGGCTTTTGTAATGTTTTCTGATGTGTTGTTATTCCATTAAGCAGATATTAATTTACATGAATTAATTTTTTTTCCCCCACTTGTCAGCAGTTCAACAAGCTGTAAGCACATATTCTTATCCCATTATAAAACTGACAGGGCTAATGTGTTAGGAGAAGTGGTTTATTTGCAAACACAAGCAGACAGAGGCATCTGTCTTCTGTTTGGTGTTGGGCTGGCTGTGCACAGTGGGTTCGTCACTAAAAACAGGGACCTGCTGCGACTGGAAAACAGTGAGATTGAACCAAAACAGTAAAGGTACACACTGTAAAACCAAAACAGTGACCATATAGACGCTAAAATGCTGCGTAGTGCTGCACAGAACTTCACAGAGGGTTTGGGCCCCTGTGGCTCTGCTGCTACGAGTGACCCCTTTCACATTACATGCTGTCATTTAAGCCTTTAATGTAAAAATATTCATTAGAACAGCTTCCAGCTTTGCCTCTGTTGGATATTAATAGTGAAACAATTGATCAATTTGATACAGCTGAGTCCTTTCTCTAAGTCAAAGGGAGGATGTGAAGAAAATATTAACACTGGGGTTGGCCTTGCTCTTTTTGAAAAGTTAAACATAAGGTTTGGCCTCCCTCCCCCTCCCAATAAATTTCACACAAACCCTTGCAACACAGCCTTGCTTTATACATACTGGTCTACAAGCTACACTCTCATGGAGGTGCAGTGATGCGATGTAAATTCTTTCATTGAGTGTCTAGGGGCTCCAGGGAACAGATTTCGGAGAGAAGTTTCTTTAACCTTTCTCAGAGTGAAGAGCCTTGTGTTGCACAAAGAGAATTATTCAAGCTACTCTAAAGGTATTCTCCCAAAATAGAGTGAAAGAGTGAAGGAGACTGAAAATGCATGTGGGGAAAGTGCGCATGTGCCACACAGTGCATATGGGCATAACATGCAAATGTATCAGTGTGCGTGCATAGGTACAGCACTGGTGTATGTGGGCACAGGGTACATGTGCCCCTTGGGTAACAGCGGAAGTAGTGGGACAGGGACAGACGAGGCCAGACAACTAGAATAAATCCAATGAAATATGCAGGCACGGCGAGCGAGAGGCAGAGAGCACCTTTACCTGCTTTCATTTTCTTCCTCTTGTCTATGGGGAGCAGAGGCTGAGATGAAAACAGGAAATAGAAGGGATAAGAGAAGGAAGAGGGTATGGAGTCGTGTCCCTGGATGAATGGAGGGAGGGATGGCTGAGAATAGAGAGATGACTCGGGTTGCTCAGGGGCCATCCACGGCCTCTAAAGCAGCACAAGATGCCTTTCTACCTCTCTTTCTGTTTCCATAACAAACCTCAGGGTCTTTGGTGGTCATCTCAGCTCATTTTAATAGTAATAGTACTAAAGTGGAACCATTTCAACAGCCACCCATCACAATCTGTATTAACATCTTTGGTTCAAAGTCTTTTGTGGAGTGACACAAGAGACTGTGGAGTGTGTGGATTGACAGTGATATTAAAGAAGTAATAGTAACAAGAAATATAAACTAAAAGTATTGTGATAAGGATTTATGATAAGTAGTTACTATAAAGTAATAGTAACAGGATCATTCCAGTTTAATACAGCTTAGGTATTTTGATTTAGTCCTTTGTTGACCTTGGAAACCGGTAGAGACATTGAAAGATTTTCCAGCGTAAAAAAACAAAAAAAAAACAGCCAGTGAGTGGACTTTGAGTTAAAATATCTTTATTGATTTCTTTTTACTGTACGATGAGGAGCTGCAGTATTGCCTAACAGCACCACCTTAGCTATAATGTTGCTAGCCATAGATTGCTATGTTTCTGCATTTGTCTACATTGTTAGTTTTCCTGTCTTTTGCTCATAGGGTTTCATGGTGAGTCCTGTTGTCAGTGGTGTTAATAGTAATAATTATGGTTCAAATCACTGTTGAATAAGAAATACTTTTTTTTTAGGTGTGATAATGGAATTTTTCTTCATAATTAAAAACTAATTACATAAAAAAATGAATAAAATAATAAAAAATTAAAGTAATCTTAATAGCAACAGTGACTGACTGCAAGATCATGTCATTTGTTTTAAGGAGGGAAAAAAACATCACAATGAAAACCCACCAGTCAGATTCAACGAGCTGCAGCTCCTTACACTCTTTATAAAAGCAGCAGCTAAATGCTGCCTGTGCTTCCCACATCATGTTGTGAAGCACTTGACTGTTACGACACACAATACTGCACTTAAGACACAAAATTAATTTCCAGATAGCACGATTGTGAGATGATCAGCTTAGCGTATCCCCAGACATTCAGTCTGCCTCAGCACTGTTATATTGGATTTGTCGTCTTAAATACGAGAGGGTATGCTCCTGTCAAGTATTTCAGTTTTTTTTTCCAGCCCATTCCTATATTCATAGAGCTGTCTTGTCTTTTGTTGCCCTTTCCTTATCCTCTCCATATGTACTGTCTGCAGTGCATCGAGAGCACAACACTCCAGACAGAAAAAAGAACATTTCTGAATTGAAGTGGATTGAGACCATGCCCAGGATTTGGGTTGTGCTGCAGTAACGCTCCCCCTCCTCTGTAAGGCTTTTTTTTTTTTTTTTTTTTTTGAAAAAGTCATGTGAGTTCAGTGAAAACTCTATTAGCTTGCAGAGTCTGATGCGCTTTTGTGTGTGGTATTCATATGGAAGTGAGATAGACACACAGCAGCCAGGACTGAATAAGTGGCTTTGGAACTTATTTGCACATTAAAAAGTTCACAGCGTTTTTGTTTCCGCCTCTCTCTCTCTCACTGGTTACTGAGGTGATCAGGTTGTGTCAGGTTCTGCTGATCGTTTGTGCTCGTGTGTTTTCTGAAGCAGAAAAGAGCCAGCTGATGTGACACATGGAGAAAAAGGTTGTCAGGGATGTTGTTCATCAGGGTTTACATCTACCTCTGTTTCTTTGTGTTTATTTCTGTTTGACTGTTGGTGTGTATGCCGCCCCCCCCCCCACCTGATCTTTTTACCTCTCCCTGAAAGCGCCCGTATCATCCCTTTCAAGCCATTCTGGTTGGCAGTTCAAGGTTGAATGTTGACACAGAAGCAGCAGTGGAGTAAGAGGAGAGGAGGGGAAGAAACACCACCAATGGAGGCAGTCTGAGCGTGGCGCGGCCCACACTTTCTAAAGCACTAACAGCGTTTAAGTAAACGGAGAAATGTTGCTCCACCTGAATGGGATCTCCTCTGCTTCTGCTTTCTCCTTGGTTCAAAGCTGAGGTTATGGTGGGTTTAGCAGCAAACACAGCCATTGTGTCATGCAAGGATAAATAATGCTCAGTTTGGGATTGGTGTCACACTCAAGTGCTCTGATTGGATTCAACCGCCGCCTCCTGATAACAAGCGTACTTTATGCAGCATCCTTCAAATGTTATCTCTTCCCAGCTTAGGTAATTGATTTCATGGCTGTAGGTATGTCACAGAATATCTGACATCTGGGTATTTAGAAGGATATTGATGTCCTGCTTTACATCCACTGACTTTTGATGGAAATAGTAAAGCTTTTTACAGTACGAGCAAATCATTTGTTTGGTGGAAAATCATATATATATTTTTTGCCAGTCAGCAGCAGATCTGATCAATGCTCCGTTGTTGTAACCCTTTTCTTCAAACTCGATGTGAGCGAAACGTTCATATTCCAAAAGCATGGTGTGGAAAAATATACAGCTTTGAATATTTCTCACTTTGAAGACTACAACTTCACCTACAGCACTAGAGCAAAAATATACTGTATATTTTTACTAGGAGGAACAGATGCTTTCCACACATTTCCCTCTTTGTCAGCAGATTCTTTCATGAAAGAATAGGGTATCCAACCAGCATTCAGATGTTCAAATACAAAATGTCTTCAAGTCCTCAACATCTACAGTTTTCTCCTTCTCTGTGTCCCTTTCTCTTTCATATTCCCCACTCCTCAGTGGCTCCTTAATGCTTCCTCTCTCACAGTCTGCTCTTCAGAGGAACTATGGAAGTTATTACTTTTGCAAAAGGTGAAGGTCATCATTATGCAGAAGCATCATGTATTATTCCAACTTTTCAACATTTAGTCCCTTTTTTTCATAAAGTTATCGCTTTCTTAACGTGGCAGTTTGAACTTGCCTTGATCCAGACGTCTGAATCACCATCTACATCTCTTATATGTTCAGCAGCTCAGAAAGGTGTGGTGTTGTGTTCATTGACAGGTCAATCTCCAGGCACCATTTTGTCCTACAAAGCCACTGTCATGTGACAGAGGTGTGGGTAGGCTACCTTTTGCTAGCGTTCTTGCTAGCAAGGCTACATTGGTCATTTTAGGGATGAAGGGTTGTCATCGTAGCTTGCTTGCTAGACAGAAAAAAATGGATACTAAAATGATGACAAGCATGGATGAGATCTACACAGCTGTACATGTTTTTAGAAGTCAGTTCACAGAGATAACTCTTAAATTATAGCATTTCTTCAGTCACCATGAAGAACTTGAACTACTAGCAACCAAACAAAAAATGACACAAAATTCCCCCGTCTGAGTTTCAGGCCTGGTGCTGGAAGCTTGGTGATATAGTAGTGGGTTGTAGGGAGCATTAGTACACCACCATAATTAAAAGGGTGTATACAGTATGTTGAGGAATATGCCATGGGAGCACAGCAGTAAATGCAGGTTGGCTGCCTGAACTTTGCTTCATGTTTGTTTCAAACTTTTGGCCAATTAGATTAAAATGAATTAAACATAGTCTCCTTCGATTTGACACTGACATGACATTTTTGTTTCTACAGAAACAACTTTTCTATATGTAGTGATGATGGTCATGGCTGCTATGGTGCTGGTAATGATTTTCTTTGTGCTTATAATGATGGTATTACATATGTTTTCTCTATCCAGATGATGTATGCCGATGCAGATTGAACTTGAACCATGGCACATCATATTCAACTGAGTCTAAATCAAGTGAGTACAGTCTCCTGTTTATGATAGTAGAACATCACCGACAGTTCACACTCAATAAAAGAGAATGCGTGAGTTTTATTTCCTCTACTTCCTCTACATCTCTGAGAGCAAACACCTTTAGCAGTGACCCCAGGTTTTACTCATGGAGGAATAATGATAGCAGCTTAAGAAGGGAACTTTCTCAGTCAATACAGTACGTAAGTACTTCAAAACAAAAGGGTTGTTTTTATGCACTGGGTAATATGCTTCAGTTTGCTGAGAATACTTCATGGCACTGACTTCAGGAATAAATTCTGCAAGTGAAAGAGGAAAAAAACACATTCTGAGAATTAGCATTTTATTCCTTTGGCCTGCAAGTCCTAGAAATCTAGTGTTATGATAATATACTACCTGATGTGTTATGAATAATAAATAGGCAAATAGATCTGTTTCTTCATGGTACCAGTAATTTTGAATCAATTAATGTTTCTGTATAACGTCAAACTACTTTTGTCACCATTACTGATTCTTTTTTTTTTTTGCAGACGTTGAACATCACAGTTTTGAGTTTCTTTAAGCTTTAAGACACAATTTAGACAGATTAACTAAACCTTTTCTGAACACAATGACCACATGTGACAGAGAGACACAATGACAGAGTGATGGCACAATGACTTTCACTTGAATTCCTTAAACTTGACAGAGAAGCTTCCAGCTGGGAGCTGTGATGTCTGCAGTTTTATTCTTGTTTTCCAAAATATTCATATCAAAGATAGTCATCATCCAGGAAACACCTGGATGATGAACTTAAAGGGCTTAAACACTTTAAAATTACAAACGTCTGGCACTTATTTACAAGAATTAGGACTTAAAACAAACAAATAAGAACTCTGTGGCGTTATTAGTCTGTTTGATTGCAATTCACCTTTAAAAGAAGTAAACAACAGAGTGGCAGAGGAAGTGGAGTGGGATCACAAGCAGGAGATGACAGAAGAGTTAGAAAAGAGCTATAAAGTTTCTAACCTGGCTCAGTAAAGTCAGGTATACAGTAATATCTATCTAAAGTTTGCTAACTCTAGATAACATTATGTACTATGAGCTACTGGTCTTATGCTGCATTGACATGGTGTTGGTAGAATGGGACAAGGAGGAAAACCTGTGGTTACTGCATCTCAGTTTTCATGCCTTGTGGTCACATGATGTACATTAGCCTAAATTATCTACGTTTACAGCTTTAAGGGTTTGGAGGGCTTTGTTAACAAGTGAAAGCAGTTACAAACAAACTGTGCAGTGCTCCTTTTAAGTTAGCCTTTTATATTAACCTCGCCTGTGTTAATAGCATTTGATTTTCATTCAGATGTTAGTGCCAGTGATGGTGTCTTTGAGGCCATTTGGTCAACTGCTTGTTTGCATTTCTGTAGTTCTTTCCACCAAATGACAGATATCTTTGCTGTCAAATATCCCCAATATCTCTGACTCGGAATCACTTTTCGGAGGCTGCTGTGAACGATTTTCTCCTGCTGGGTTGTTTATAATTTTGATCTAAAAAATATGATGTCAATGCAGAAATACCAAGTGGATCAAGTAAGACAGAAGCAAAACCTGTGAGTGTACTGTGAGTTGAGTGAGGCTGTGTTTTATCCTTATGTATTCATAGTTTTATTTGGAAGAGAAAGGCAGTGTTATTTCTTCTTGCTTTAAGTGTCCTTGAATGTAGGAATGAAAAACAGAATATGGAAATCTGGTCGGCTTTGAAACATGTTGAACTGTCTGAAAACCTCCAGCACTGATGATATACTGCTCTCTTTGCTGAATTAGAAGAGGATTCAGCTGATAAGACCTCAGCTTTTTAGCAGCTCTAGTCATGTCCAGACAGCACTGCAAAATGACCTCCACCCTGACATCTCGACTGTGCTGCAGTTGGGTTAGAGGTTAGCTTAGTTTCATGTTCATTCCTGATTGGAGCTCCCACTTAGTCTTCCACTCCAATCATCAGTCTGGACAGGAGACACAAAGCAAATGTCTTTTCCTGTGTCCTGTTGTAACCTGAGGTGACTGGTGTGTGTGAGAGACAGAGACAGCATACATTTGGATGTGAGTGCATGCAGGAGCAATGAGCCTGTGAGTCCATACATATATTACCATCTCCTCCCCTACATTGGGCTGTTTTTTATTACTATTCATAATTCTGGTGATATTGACACAGTGATAAGCTGAATTGAGTTTATGAGGCCTCTCCTCTGAGAGGGATACCAGCATGCACCTCTGGTTGAGTCAGCAGAATAACATCAAAACTAATCACAATTTAATGGATCTCCAAGTCCCAAGGTCACAGAGATGTGAATAAAGCATAGCCCGGAGCACACTTGGACAACCTCGTCCGCTCCGCGTCCAGACCACGTCCGATGAGCTTGAACACTGGGGTTGCATTTACTCAAAATGGGCACTGCTTGCCACGGGCTTTATTTAAATATGTAGTTTTTCAGCAGGCATTCCTTCAGTAATATCCGTATACTGAGACTAGCCATTCCCCAAGCTATTCTATTTAATTCCTTACTATAATTCAACACCACAGGGCTGAGAGGGCAAAGGCGAAGGGAAATTGGAACTGTGTGTGGATCAAGAGTGTCCAGCATTTGCACAGAAAGCATCATCCTCAGTTCAGACATAATATACAACACCTTATTAAGATAATTATAAGTATGATATCATGGTTAGCTGCCAAAATAAGAGGGGCCCCTCTGCAGACCTCCTCTCAAAGACACCAGGTTTGTGAGCGAGTGAAGAGTGCATAACGGTCCAAAAACATACAGAGGAGCCTGAAGAGTCAGGTCCAGCTGAAAGGATAAGGCTGATATTACGCTACAGTTTTCCTATTGTTAACAAAAAGAAAAATAACCTGAAAAGATAAAATCCAACTACATGTTATTGAGTTTCTCAGTACTTTGTGACTTCTGCAGTAAGCTCCAAGCTGTTTATTCCTACTAACAAACATATAATTATATCTATATTTTTTAAAGTGGAATAATTTCTTGAAACAGCTCAGCACAGACCTCAATGGACTCAAACAAGCTGACAAAGAACAGTAAACCAAAAAGAGCTTTGTAAAAGCCCCTGAATGTTGATTAGCATGTAGGGGACCTGCTTCTGCCTTTTAATGGCACTCCAGGATTAAAAGAATGAAAGTTTTTATGGCATGATGATGTGCCTGTACATTCACGGGGTCTGAGCTAAAACAGTCTGGAGCTGAAATCTTTGTTGCAGTTAGCAGTGTGTCTAGATGTGGGTGGAAATCATATTGTGGGATTTCTGACATTCTCATTTGTCTGTGAAACGTTCAGAAGTTATACCCAAAGCTTTAGAGTAATGAGAGCTGTGACTGTTTGTCTCTCTTTTGCCTTACCTTCTGGGAATGAGCTTGAAGTGTAAAGAGAAAATTGTATAGAATCATATAACTCCCCATTCCCTCGTACATACACAGCACCCTTGTTACTGTTGCTGTTTGTGAAACTAGGAATCAGTTCAAGGTGTAATGTGTAAGGAGGGGGGTCAAACTGTTTGGACAAGTGGTCAACATCCATAAAGAGACAGTCCATGAGTTATTCAATAATTCATCTTTTTCCCCTCTTTTGTGAATTTTATATTCTCTCCCATGTTTTTAGTCAATTGTTGTTTTTTAGCCAGGCTTGCAGTGTAGCTCGAGGGTTGGCAGCATCGAGACTATCCTCCCATAAAAACAACCATGTAAGTGGTTTGTTCAAGCAGCTTATTATGACCCACATTTACATTTTATTGTTCATCTACAATAAAATGTCATCAGTCTTTTCAGGCAAAGACATGTTTACACTGAAGTGACAAAACCCTGTGGGCCATAGTAATTATGACTGTAACAGAGGAGGTAGCGAGGTAACGTAGTTATATTGCGACAAACTCCACATAGCGAGGAGGTTGGGATGGATGGATGGGTCGACAGAACATTTGACGTTAACACTGGAGACTACTGTTCATTTCCTGTTTCCTATCAAACTAAAAATGTCCTATTTTTAGTTTAGTTTCTGACACCAATAGTTCGGGTTGGTTATTCATTGGTTATTCAACTTCTCTCTGAAGTTCTCTATTTTGAATTTGTCACACAACTGTTTCTGTCACATTTTGTGTTTACAAGCCAGTGCAATGCCTTTGAGGAAAGACTGTTGAAAAGTGTGTCCATAATCCTCATTTAAAGTAATACATCCCGTCCCTCTCTATGATGAGAGGCTTTTTCCCCTGCCTTCAAGCGTGGCCATTTGGAACAGCTTTAAACACTTTTGTCTTCATACATGGTTGGACAACACATTATGCAAAGTAGTTAATTTCAAGTCTTTATTTTTTTTTTTCAAAGAAGGAACACAAAACAATTGGAAGTTTGTGTTGTCCTTCTGAAAAATGTAAGCAATGTTTTTTCCATAATAAGCCCAGAAATGTTGGGAGGGAACCTCAGGGCTTCAGGATCAGAGACAGTGAAGGATTGCACCATTAGGTGTTGTTGTAGTTGAGAAAGATGAATTTATTGATGGTCAAAGCTGTGTTTCTCTCATTCAGTTTAAGTTTTGCCTTAAGAAAAATACATTAACAAGATTATGGTGGTTACCTTGGCCAGGTCTGAAGTCAAAATAACTGTATGCAGGGCAATACTATCTCTTTTTATATCCTTTTCTTTTGGCTGGCTCCTGTTGTGTTGTTTCATTTTTAAGTGATTTTACAGATCCTGCACAGCGGGAGATTTTAGAGTAGCCCCCCTCCTGCAATTTTTGAATAATTTAAGTGTCTTTGCTGAGTACTATCACGCACAAGACAGTCTGCTTTGATATTGCGTGTGCAGTAGGGCCATCCTTCATGCACCTTCTCTGTCAAAGATAAAGTACGCCCAGTGGGCCCAGTGACACCAGCATCAAATGATTAATTAAGAAACACATCCTTCTGAGACAGACATTTCAGCTGTTTGCAGACTTAAATTGTTCAGTTAAGTAATGTGCAGTGAGTCCACATTTTAGGATATGCAGTGCACTGGGATGGATGTGGGTAATTTAATTTTTTTTTAGACCAGCTGTGATGATGGTACTTCACATTTTTCTTTTATTAATGTTTCCATTTTTATTTTTAACATTCAATATCAGGCAGATCTGACCAGGAAACACATTTGAAGTGATGCACGTTCTGTTTCTATTAATGAAGAACACCTATACTCTCTCTGTTCTTTAGCACAAATAGAATAGAGTCGAGTGTTAGCTATATAATAATACCTAGCTAAGGTTTGCTAATGTTGGCTAATATTAGCCTCCACAGGCTACTGGTCATACCAGAACAGGCAAGGCTGTGAGAGCCAAGCCACTGAGCAAGGTTCATTTTATCACTTGTTAATTAAAATTCTAATTAGTAAGAGGAAGAATGTGTTACTTTGTGTTTCAGAACTTTAACTTAACTTCTTTAACATTAGCAGTGGTGTCCAGCTGAGGGAATCGAGAAAGTGCCACCGGTGGGCACGACGAGATTAACAGTCTACAGCCATGTTAGCAGCTCTGTAAGGCTGTACTTAGGCAGAGAGCTAAATTTTAAATGACCCAACTGACTAACTGTCATTGCCATCCCCAGAGCCATGCCGCCTGCATTGCTAAAAACTGCATCAACGGGACATTTAAAAGATTATAAGAGTGCTTTAAATCATTTGAAAAATCTCAGTATGCTTCAAATGAATTGGTTGGGGGTTGGAGGGATGAGATGTGATGAACTGTATGCTTGCACACATTTTTGCACAGTCTCTTTTAGTGCAGTAAATTGTGCACACAAAATGATGACACCCCACCTACTTCCACACCTCAGCACATCTGGCCAGTCGCTATGTGAAGTGAATTATTGTATTGTTTTTTTTTTAACAGTTTCAGAAATTGTTGGGGGCAGTCGCCTGATCCCAAAGAGAGTTTCAGACGCTGTTATCGGTCCGACAAGCACTTCATTTGAAGCAAACAGGCTTTTACATCACATTTAACCATTCAACAAACATTGCTGCTGTGTTTTAAGGCTTTGGGTGTAATGACATAATGTCAAATCAGTATGTTAACACAACAAATGATGTACATGAGTTGTAACGCACCATTCAAGAAAGAAATACAGAAATTAATACAAACCAATGGTGTGTTTCTATTCCCAAAATCTCAAACTCAGTTGTATGCAATTGAAAATGGTTAACAACAGTGATTTGTAGTTAAGAAACTACAACTTAAACTTAAAGACTAGTATGAACAGAGATGTCTGCTACTGATAAAATCATGAAAGCAAAATCAGGCATTACTTAATAATTCAGTAGAAATGATCCTAGTGTGAGAATGCCTCAAAATTACTATTTAAATCACTGGTTGCACTCTCAGCACTTTTCAGAGACCACTACTGGAGAATTTTAATTTGAACTCGATAATTGGAGCGCCTTCTTCAACTGGAGGAAAATAGACAAACCAAGTGAATCAGTCTTATAATCAGGAATGCGAAGTTTAGAAGAAGTAAAAATGATGGATGAGCAGTTACAGGAAAATCTCAAAGGACAAAGCAAAAAGAAAACAAAACAAAAAAGTGGAAGAAGAAGTGTAACAAAGGCGGTCAGACCTTTTATCTACCATCTCTAACAACTAAAAACACACACACACACCTCCTTCAGTCCTATCTAACCTCATCCCAACCATCCCTCCAACAGACCCTGAAATAATTCATCAGGGCATCCGTCTCAGAGACCTGATCCACAAACAGCTGCACAGCCAGGCGCCAATCATCTGGCAAATTGATCCTCCCAAAGACTAACATCCACAAGGCGCGTTTTGGTCGGTTTGTTTGGAGGCAATGTTTCATTCAGTAGGTACAAACATAGAACTGATCAAACTTGTGTTTTTAAATTTATGGACTCGCTTATCAATGGTTTTGTCAATAATAAATAATATACTTTTCAAAACATTTTAGCAGTAAAACTACAACCAGGGTTCAGTTTACAGAGAACAGGCTCTGAGGTACTAATTTTAAGGACAAATTATAATAATATTTTTTTCACACTAATACAATGTCTCGCTGCACTGAAATTGAGTGCTCTCTGAACGAGGTTTCAGCGATGTAAGTGCTCCTAACACCTGACTAAAATAGGAAAGGTAAAGAGAGTCACCAAAAACAGGGTAACCAAAAACACAGAGCATAGGCCCAAATACAGATGCTGAAGCAGAGCTAATGCAGTTTAGTGGTTTAAGAACCACAAAGAGGACCAAAAGACTTACAGGAACGTGAAGCTGGCAGGGGTCTAAAACACGGATCCAACTATGCACGGGCAGGAATCCAAAGTCCAAAGAACAGGGAAAAAGTCCAAACACAGGGAAACACAGATTTATATGCACACAGGAACAGAACTCAGTATTTTGGCAAGTGAAAGCAGGGAAGGCAAGGCTATATATGCACACAGACTAATGAAATAACGAGACATGGGGAGTCACACAGAGGGAAGATCAAGACAAAGAGGTAATATAGTGGAAATAAAAGTCCTCCAAAGTCCTTTTTTCAGTGCACTGATGATGGAATTTGAAGCTATTTTACTCTCATTCTTTCCAAATTCTTTCTCTGCACTGCCTACCAGCACTAATGGGCTATCAAGTTAAGTTATCACTCTTAATTCCTAATTCCCCCTGTTTTATTATTATTATATGTTATCATAATTCCATCAGTACAGCAACAGAGTAATGTCATACTCCACTATTTAATCTGAGTTTTCTTTTTTAATGAAAATCCTGTTTTCATTCACAAATTTCCATTATGCCATTTTTTTCAGTCTCTGTTAAATTAGTGCCAGTAAAACTCAACTCTTCCTGCACAGATGTTTCACATTAAAAGCCTTCCAGCACATCAAAGGGCATAATCCATTCCTTTCATGGTAGGCTTTTAATGTGAAATATATTTCATGTTAAATGGATTGTGTACACTGAAATATTGCATGGCTTTTGCTGTTCTCAAAATGCAGTTGATAATGCAATGTCTACAGGATTTGGTCTCTGATAAAACATGTCACAGATTATATTAGAGTGCAAGTTATTTCTCACCCTCAATGTTTTTTACCCCACTTTTACTAGAACCAGTCTGTACACCAACTCGTAGTGTGAAAAAACATAAATCAAACAGTGTAGATATTTCCAGTCTTCATGCTACTGGCATCATAAAGACTGCAAGCATCTACTTTGGTATCATGTGACATCAGGTCTGATTTGGTGGGGAATCTGCTGCTTTGTTGGCCAAAACTGGAAGAGGTCACTGTTCTGTACAGAGCTAAAGTTTAAAACCACATATTTTTATGTCATAGTGACTGAGACCTCTATCGGCCGTAGGAATTATGACGGGAGCAAATTAGGACGTCTGGTGATGTTGCTGTAGTGGTGCAAAAACTATCAAGACATATGCTTTAACAGATGCCCTCTTTAAAAATGCACTGGAATATGAAACTTTAGCACATAAACACCAAGACACCAAACCTAATCGCTTTCTCTCTTCTACAGTATAATATTTTAATATTTTAATGTCTTTTGGCTGTCTGTGTGTGTGTGTGTGTGTGTGTGTGTGTCTAGAGCAGTGGTAAAAAAAAATCAGTTTTATTTTGCATCTCAAGCTAATTTGTGCAGAGCTGCTTCCCTGTTGCTGCATACCTTTAATGTTCAGACTAATGTTTTTTGATGGAATGAGTCCTCACTGCAGGACCAGGCACTTTAGGAGAGACCTGACATTTGAAGATATTTTACCTCATCAGGCACAATGTGAAGAAAATGAAAATTACAGCCCAAAAAAAAAAAAGAGCATTAAGGCAGACAGATCTGGAAGTGCTTCAGAGACAGTCCAGAGATAGGTCATTAGTAGTGATCACAATCAGATATGACTTCACCTGTAATGGTGATATATGATGTACACAAAATCCACGTGGTGGCTGTCCCGTCAAGCAGCATCAAATCAGTGGGCGCTAATTACAAAACTAATCAATATACATCGAGTACAAAAATGCTTAGTGGCATTTCGCTGGTGCCATTTAGTCATTCCCCTGCAGTTAACAGTCCCTACGACAAGATAAATGGAGCTATTCAGAATAATGAGTGCCACAAGTACGTAGGTTAAAAGCTCTTTTTAGTATTAAATTAGAGTAAGGGTATTGAGTCACGGGTTTTAAGTCAATTGAAGGGTGAAATTTGAACACAGCATGAAGCAGTGGAATTTAGGACAGCTCAGCAGTAATTGGACTAGATGCTTTAGCTCATAACCTCTTTTTTTCTGTGCACAGGGGGAATGAGAACAATTTGCTATGTAAATGTTCTGCCTGATACATCCTGCTGAGGAAGTGGTCATACTGTGGATAGAAAAGATGAGACCGGGGAAAGTTTCACCTGTTATAAATGTTCTGATTGATTCCTCAAGACACTTCTTTGTACTATAACCTGCTGTCATGGTGAGGTGATTCAGGAAAAAAAAAACATATCCACACACAGACTCAGTGTTAGAAATGTTATGGTTAAAAGAAAAGTTGTACATTTTGGGAAATGTGCTTTTTCTTTCAAAGAGTCAGATCAGTGGATTGATGATTAAGACATTAATCTCATGGTGTTAATTAATGAGCATTAGATTTGTTAGTACATGTCTTTTTGACAGAGCTGCCAGTCTTAATGCTAAACTAGGCTAACCACAGCCTGACTCCAGCTTTGTACTCAACACACAGACAAGATACTGACCCATCTTCTCTTCCCACTCTCAGAGAGGTGAATAAGCTTACTTTACAAAATGTTGAACTATTCCTTTTATGTAATTTGGGTTAAAATTTAGTTTTACTGTGGAAAGCTGTGACTGGAGTTGAATGAAGGCAATCAAGTTTAACACATTTTGTCACAATTGTAAACCCAGAAACTGACTCAAATGCAGGGATAAGAGTCCAGAATCTTTGCTGTAGTTTAAAGTTATTATTATTATTATTGGTACTATTAGTCTCATTTATTATTATAATTATCATTGTCAGTATATGTCGGTCTTAATAGTCCAATCATTCTCCTATTATTATTATTACTTTGTGGAACCTGCATTGTGCTGTGTTCTTTCCTATGCTCTCTTCTCCCACCCCCGTTTAAAAAAAAAACATCAAAAACCTTGAATGAAGGTGAGTAGGACTTGGGTGAAATGCTTCGAAACACATTCTCTGACACTTTCTTCAAGCTAAAGTTGCAGAGACGGGAATCAGGTCAGATTTTTTTTCCCCGACTCCCCCTCATCGCCTACGTCTCTAACCCAGCAGGATGACAGGTTACCAAACTCTGTCCAATTAGCAAGATACTTGCGAGTCCACATACAGTAAGTTTTGTGCTTCACTTGTCTTTGAGACGTGTGAACCTAAAAGCATCACAATGCAACAGAGTGAAATAAGTATTCTTCAGACCTTAACTGACACACTGTATATGTTATCATTGCTCAAAAGCAACTAAAACTGGATTGTATCTGTTTGATAGCAGCTGTTTTTAAAATGTACCTGCTGGTCATGCTGTGTGTCATACATGACGTTCAAAGTGATTTTTAAAAAATTCTATTAGATTCAGATCATTTAATTTATATTAAGACTGCAACTAATGATTATTTTTGTTATATATTATCGATTCATTAGTTAATTAGTTATCAAGTATTTAAAAAAAACACTAAGAAATGCCCATCGTGGGTTCCTGGAGCCACAAATGCAGGGCTCAACAGTGCAAGCATTTCACTCACATTTGCGACTAAAAATGTGTGTGTACAAACTGCGAAATGCATTTAGGAGCATGTGTGCAACTATAAAGTATTACAAGTAGTACAAAAGAGGACATGCCTACTGTGCTGAGCCAGAGTAGAAAAACTCACGCTAGCCACTCAGTCAGTGCAGAGTTGAGAATGAATACACAGTGAGCTAGTGAGAAAGCTAAAAGTAGCTAGCAATATATGCAAAGTATAAAGCCTGTTAGTCGTTATTTCAAATTAGTTTGAAACAGTTGACGCTGAGGAGAAGAGGCGAGAGATGGAGTCCTCAAACACTACATGCATATAATTCATGATTTTTTTTTTTTATTACCCAAGCTAATAGTTTCATATAGCTGTGTATGAACATTAATTTTTACATTGATCTGAGGTTTTCTTCCTCTCTGCCGTGTCAAATTGTAAATGTAAATGAAAAATGTAATAAACTCTGGCAGCTGAATGATGCAGCACCAATTAACGAGCAGTCACACGTGAAATAAATAAGGATGCATGTCATTTGCTCCTGCACTTCACTGTTCACACTTTCCATCTCACCTCAAAAACACCATTTTCCCCTGTGATGATGATGAACTGCATGATCAGACAGCAAGTCCACTCAGATCCACTTAGGTATTGGAATTATTGACACACAGGCTTGAGACCGGCAACAAAACAAAGCTAAGTAGACTGAATATCATTGGGACCCAGTCTGATTTGGGTCCTGGTCTGACTTTGGTCCTGGGTTGTGGTGTGTGGTTTTCATGAGGAGATCCACTTCATGAACTTACAATAAATCCCACAGAGCTGCTGTGGTAGTAACATTACAAAAGATATAAAGTGAGAGTTGGGGTTTCACTGATAAACAGTGGAAGCTGTGGTATTCAGATAAGCCCTCTGCACCTGATGTTATATACAGACGAGCTCCGTATCATAAACTATCTATGTCAAAGACATGTGATGGGAGCACAATGCCAGAGAGATTAACACAGCCGGGACGTGTGTTGGCCCAAGTTATGATAACCTTGTCATCACTTGTCAGGTGTGTAAACTTCATCAGCATTTATATTTCATCCCGCTGCTGTGGAGGCTGGCAGTTAATAGAGATTTAGACCTTCAGCAATTCCTTATCTGCTCTGGTGCATCTCACAGCAAACTATTCCCCTGCTGTTCACTTGATTTGCTTTTTGTCTGAGAGCCCTCATGATATATAATAACTATAGTGTCTGGTACCAACTGATAGAAGGATATCATACACTTATTGCAGCAGCATTATCAGCTGCATAGCATGTCCTAAAGGACTGTTAAATTGACATAATGGGGGTGCTATAAGGAATGATAAAACTGACTCAATAAACTCAGTGTTGAGGAGCCTACTGTACCAGAGAGACACATTAAGTCCTTGTAGGAATATTATAGGGATATCATAGAATATTATGTGGCTTATTTTTCGGGGAAATCTTGGTATTTTCACTTCAGTCTCAAGGGGAGACACTAAATGAATCAGGATCCTAGTGTGGAGCATGAATCCTATAAAGAATAATACAGTGAAGGGACACTGATTACCGCAACTCAGATCACGCATCAGTATCAGCTCCGCTCTGACAGGATAGTGGTGTTGAGAAGGTAGTCATGGCAACAGGATGTCTCTGACACAAAAGCCTGACACGTCCACACAAAGATACACAGATGCACATCTCAGCTCTGTCTAAATTCAGTGTTTTGAAGTGACAAAAAAAAAAGACAAACACATACAGAGTCATTTTTGCTGATAGAGAAGAGAAGTGGAAAATTAAACATTGTAATGCCACTCCTGACTGTAGATTATCCATCTCAGAGTCTTTTGCATTTTGCTGATGGATGGGCTCATTTACATTGCTTAAAAAACAAATTAGATTGTAGGCAAGTCAGTAACTCTCTTAAACTTGATAATTCAGCTTATTTATTTAAATCTCACAGTTCGACAGCAGCTGATTTAATACAAGCTCTGCGGCTGTTAAAGTCAAACAGACACTTGAATTTACTTCATTTTTAGGAGAGGAAATGTAAACTATAATGCTAATGAATCTGTTGTGCATATTTTTCCATTTTTCAAGAGGATAAAACCGTTTTGTACATATTTGTGGAAAGATCATCACTTAAAGCCACTGAGGGGGAAAATCCTAAGGCCAAGGTTGACTGATATTTGGGGGGGTCTGGCTTTGCTAAGAGATGGTCCTCCATGGTGACTGAATCCCACTTCATGGCCCTGTGTGTAGTCTATGTATTTGGATAAAATATTTGTTTTATTTTGTTTTTCCCCTTTTTTCAAAATCTGTTCCTTTACAACATTCAGCATTTGGCAGGGCATTTTATGAGTGGAAGCTACTTAGCTAAGCTTGCTAACATAAGCACTGATTCCCACTGGATGTTAGTTTAAGCTGACATAGTCATTTGATACATTGCTGTTACACAAATATCCATTATAGCTGCTTAAAATCACAGATAACTAATCACTAATAACCAGATAACAGCCCCAAGCTGGTGAACTGTCTATGTAGCAGGTGAAGTTATATTACAAACTATATTTCGTGCTCATCCACATAGATCATGTACTGATAAAATTATAGTACTAGTTGTTATCAAAAATTCATGCCTCTAAAGACTAAACTTACATATTTACTTTTTGGTAATTACAATTGTTGTCCAGAGTACACAGGTTAAAACAAAACTACTACAAGATTTAGCCGCTGACTTCTTAGCAAAAATGAATGTTAATATCAGTTTGACTTTAAAATTAGCCCCTCCGGCTGCCCAGCCATGAAAAGCCTGAGGAGTAAAGGAACCAAGAATCGTTGAAGTAAAAGACTCACTTCAGTCACACCTGAGCTGAGGTTGCCTCTCAACACCAGACTGCCATCTCTTTTCTATCAGGGTCATTTTGAAAGTGGCACTGAAGCCTGAATTTATCTGACAGCCCACATCATTCTCTCTAGTTACACATAGCACTCAGCCAATCCTGGCAGAAGAAAATTACTTGGCACTTTTTTTACCCCCCCTCCACACACTCTGGTGCATGAAAGCATCATTTACAAGGAAAAGAATTCTTGTCCCTGTTTGAGATGTTTCAGATGTTGAATCTGTTACGTTTTTTTTTTTTTTTTTTTTTTTTTGGTTGTTTGTTTTTTTTTTTCCAAAATCTTCAAAAACCAAACCCACAGGGGCAACAAAAACCTTCCCTTACATTTTCACGGGAGCTGCTTCAAAGTC
>JBBMJY010000014.1:2077472-2089931 GCA_037833715.1 Toxotes lorentzi
TAAGGTGCAGAGAACAGATACGTATGGTGAATAGTGTGTATAACAAAGTGCTTATAAACTGTAACTATTAGCTGTTTTTTTTTTTTTTTTTTTTGTTTTTTTTTTTAGATAGATATTAGATAGATATATGTTTGAGGTGAGTTAGAAATAGTGGCACCATCACATAATTTGTCCACTGAAGAGCACAAGGAGAGTTTACAGTCAGCTCAACAGCTTCACAATCCACAGCCTCCAAAATGATCATACAGCTGAATCTAAAACAGTTTGAATAAAAACGGAACATTTTAACCTTTGCTAAGAGAGGATTTATTGGAGTGTTATATTGGATTGGATCAGTTTGAGCTAGGTGGACAACTTGGCATATAAATGTACTCAAATGTACAATGTTTCACTCTTGTTCACAACTCATTAACCACTGGTGTGTCATTATTGGGATAGCTTAAATATTGATAGTGATATGGGGCTCAAAACTCCAGTATCAGTCAGGTTCTGATGCTAGTGTTGCTAACTCTTCGCTAACGTATTTCCTGCAATAACATTTGTAAGATAATGCCATGTAGTCCAAAAAAATGCATTAATGCAGCTTGAACGCCTCAGTCCCATGTTAGTCGTTTCAGCGACACTGTGCCTATAAGTAATGAGAAATGATTTTTACATATTTCTAACAGGTCCTTCAAACTGGTCATGCTGCTGTACCACAGGGCATCGATCACAACATTCCCCTCACACCACTGCCTTCTATATGTTCTTGTACCCCCGTGGATGTGTATGCATGTGTGATTTTTTTTTTTTTTCCCCCCATGCTTCATCTTTGTGTGGCTCAGTTTACAGAGGCCCACTGGGGAGGGAGGCAGACCAGCAGAAAAGAGGCAGTGATGAATGACACAACACACACTCCCTCCCTCCCCTGCCAACTCCCCATCTTCCTCTCTCCTTCTCTTTCTCTCTGTCAACCTGACTTTCTTTTCTGCTGTCTGCTTATCTCCCTGTGAGGGAGAAGAAGCATTTCTTCTTCTTCTTCTTCTTCTTCTTCTTCTTCTTCTTGTTGTGTACGGTGGGTGTCGCTGTGTAGCTGCATAAAGAGAAGGCGCCGTCCAGCAGCGGTACAGCCGGGCTCGATGCTGCTGGCAGTCAGATAGAAAGACGGCCTTACACATCACTTCAAGGGGCTGTCACTCTCAGCCATGCGTCTCAAGGACTGTGGGGAGAAGGCCACTTCCACTGTCCAAGGAGGTGTGGTGTATGACATGAGTAGAGCTCTCTGAATGCCACTGAAAGCCTGGGGTCAACCTATAACAACCAGTGTGATAGCTGTAAAGTGACTGGGGGGTACATTCTTGCTCAGCTGGTCGTGTGCATGTAAAATGCATGCATCGTTGTACTTTCTTCCATTTACTTGTATGTGCCTGCCTGTGTGTGATTAAGAAACTGTGCTTCCTGTGTCTCTGAACTCTCTGGGAGTGTTTTCAGCTCCTGTATCAAAGGCTATTCCCAATTTGTTTCTGTGGATCAAGAAACCGGGACAGCAGCTGAGTGGAATGCTAATAAAAAAAAAAAGAAGAAGAACAGCCCTGCGGGATGCCCTAGCCGCTGTCGTTACCGGTGTGGTGTGAATACTGAGTGTTGATGCTGAAGCTGCACACAACCGAGGGGTGGGTAGTGTGGGGTGGTGTGTCTGGTTTGATTCGACTTGCCTCCTCAGGGAAATGCCCCTGAGAGATGCTCCGTTTGTGTATATTTGATGAGCTAAAAAGTTCTGTTTCTCCGTCAGGAGCTCACATTGTGATTTCTGGGGCTGTGTGAAATAAACAAGCGCACCAGTACCTGACAGCATGCTGATGAACAACAAGGAGACGACCACTCTGATTTGTGAGATAGGAGATCAATGAAAATTTGATGGGTGTAGTTTGTAGCTCCCAGTCTCCGGGGCGGGAAATGCATGCTTGCTAACAGATCTGCTGTTCCAAGGGCAGATTTAAGATTCCCCCCACTGCTGTTAAGGCTATGATTTAAGGAGTATAAGCTGATCTCTGATAAGTGCCTGAGGGCAACTTCCACCACGTCTTTCCAGAAGTCCTGGTCCTATTGTCTTAAGAGCTAATGGGGGGACTGTTAGTACTCTGGTCATGTCAGAGAGGAGAAGGAGGAATACTGAGACACCGGAAAAACTCCTAATGACTCCTTTGACTGAAGAGTCGATCAATGCTGTTCAACCCAGATGTTCTAAAATGTTGTTTCCTCCTATTTTACATTTCACAAGATACAGTTAGCATTAGCATGCTATATATTTCTCTACTGTGTTGTAACTTCCTAAGTTGTGTTCAGACTGAATTTTATCCCCACATTATTAATAAGAATTTCAATGCTGAGGAGTGCTTTTGCAGCCTGTGTTTTACTTGACACAGCAGCAAACGGCTGTGGCGCTGTACGAACCATAGGAAGTATTTGGTGCCATTGTTGCACTGAAAGCCCCGTCACAGGTGATGGGCGCATTTCCTTTCTCTTCCACTGGTGGAGCTGGAGGAGGTCTTGAATGAACAGCACCATGTAGCCTTTTTCTTATATCCATCTCTCTTCATACAGCAGCCTGATAGTTGCTTGTTCTCACTGAAACATATTAGTGCCAAGCGCCACTTGCTCACTTAAGCGGTTATTTTGATGTAATGACAATAAATCAAACCAGTAGGTCATAGATCAAGCACCCAACCAATGAACATATTACCTGACCTTCTGCAAAAATGACCTTATTTTTGTTTTTATTTCATTTAATTTAGCAAAAAGGTTTTCACTTTTATTATTATTAATATAATTAATTTGTTTTTGTAATTGAAAGTTTGATGCTAAATGTTTGGCATTCACAAAGCAGCCACACAAACACACTGACCTCCTGTGCATGTACGCTCTGAGACAAGCCTCGAGACATCAGGCATCCTACACAGAAATAAAACACTGACATGCCCTATATAGGAAATCCTCCCAAAGTTATCTGAGCCATTTATCAAAATCTTCAGCGGTTTTCTATGTGCATATTTATCTTTGCCTGTCCTTTAGTTTACAGGATACATTTTGTGCCTGATAATTTATCCAACCTTCAAAATCCTGCTGATGTTTTTTTATCTTCTCCATCTGACTCTGTACTAAACCAGTGGGTTTTGTATGTGACGCAAGTCTGCCCCCTGGTGACTAAATCATATAACTCATATTAGCACTCACAGTACAATTTGCCATATATGTCAGAGAATGATTATAAGTAGATCAATTTATACCTTCATCTAATTAGTGAGCATGTTTTCATGCAGTGTAACATTCATTCACACAGAGTGCTTTAGTATGTCAGGAGACAACAGGAAGTAAGATACTGTAAGTATATGATTCATACAGAGCACAATAACACATAATTAGGCAGGTCACGTTTGAATGTGAAACTGTTTTACACATTCTATAGTGTTCTAATTAAACGTGTCGCGAAATGTCTCAGAAACAAGGCAGGAATACCGACAGAGCAAAGTGAGCAAATGCCCCGGGGCGCCAAGGCCCTCAGGGGACCCACAGGCATCACGTTTACCAGGTGAAAATTAGTTTGTGCTAATATGATAAACTGAAAATGGGTTGTGAGACTGTGTAAAACACAAAAGCACAATCTAAAATGAAATGATGGGAGCCTAAAGGTAACACACCTGCATTGTTACTTAATATTGAACCTCATCTTGTGGCACTCAGGCACCTGAGTTCAGATCTACCTTTAAGGCTTTATTTTATTATTACTTCAGTTTATACAGTGATTACAAGGTGCACGTTCCTAAAGAAGTAGCATTTAATTGAGTACCTGTGAAGTACTTACTAATTATAAAAGTCCCAGGTTTACTCCATGTGATTTTTGTTTATATTCAGTTGAACATGTCTCCAGTGAAGGAGAGTATGAACCATGATGGGTCCTCCATCCTCCAAAGCTAAATTCTAGTTTTAAGACCTGGGTAATTAACACCAGCATGGCTGGTATTGTTTTTGCCTTGTGAGTCTGTGTGTGTGGCAAAATGTGGTCCTAGAAACACCTACTGTAGCAGGAGCTACCACAGTTTTAAGTACTGTGTCAGGTGTTTATACGTCTGTCTGTTAGATTGGGTTGGAAGTGGAGGAGGTGCAAGAAGAATCTGGGGGGTGGGGCACAGCCCAGCCCAGCACACCCCCAGATCTGGGGCCAATTCAGACAAATATTCTTTACGTAAATGTTCCTTACGACTTTATTCAGACATGATATTAATAGAAAGAACCACAGTGCTAGCATGGTGTGGGGCAGTTAGTGATGGATGTGAGTGGGTGGCCACGATGGAGAACAGCAGTGTTAGTGATGGATTTTAAAACATATTGTGCTGTTAATGTCTTAATTAATGACCTCTGAGAGCACATGGGACGCTCACCTCTGCTTCTCACAGTGAAGGCCCTAATAAATGTTCTGTAATAACATGAAATTCATCATTTCATGTTATTAGAGAGTGAATTCTGCTGATTGTTTTATGATGTACACACACATACAATGACAACCCATTAAGCTGGGATGCTCATTTAATTCGTATTTGCCCTCGTACTGTATGTAAAGCAGTTATGGTGAATGTGAAATTATTTATCCCTGCAGACGACATGAATGAAATTTGAAAATACAGGGAGTGAGTGTGGGCTGATTATTATTGTGGTTTGGGGGTGCTGAGCACTTAGCCCTACACCTCAAGGGGAAAAATCATTTTTACACTCTGACATGAGAAGAATCTTCTCAATAATGTTAGCTCATTTCCAGTGTTTTGTGCTTTATTGAGCTAAATTTAGTTCCTTTGTATATAAGAACATTTAGACTTATTTCATTGGTGGCCCAGAGATCATTTTTCCCCTATGGCCCCCTAATGTTTTCATCTAGCCCTGCTCAGACATTATGCATATGATGGTGTCAGGGGATCTACAGTGTAAACAGTCTATAACCATCATATTCTGTAATTGCTGTGTTAAATTAGATCCCACTCCTTGAAGTCTCCTCCACTTCAAAGCAAACAGGAAATGAAGGGAAAGAGAGGCCTGTCCTGGAGAGCAGCGACGCCATGTATCTTTCAGCTGTAAATGCCAAGTTGTGTGACCTGAACTCAGGGTTTCTGAAGAAAGAGTACCCCTCCTCCTGCAAGACCACATGGACTAAAAGCTACTGAATCATGTAATGTACCTCAGGCCACTTTTCATAGAGAACAGGTCAGTTCTCTTTATAATGTAATTTGCAGAGACTCTACATTCCCCTCTGAACAAGCATTTGGCGACAGTGGCAAGGAAAACCTCCCTACATGCTGGACTCCATCCAATCCAAACTAATTTATTTTGGTTTCATCAGACCAAAGAATGTGCTGCCAACATTAATCAGGTTTCTCTTCATGTACTTTGGCAAAGTTTATTCTGGCAGTTATTGTTCCATTTTGTGAGAAATGGTTTTCTTCTTGGACGCCGGTCGTAGAGTTTCACTTCTGCAGCGTCCTTCTCACCAGTTTCCACAGATAATCCTTGTACCAAGTCAAAAGCACTGACTCATTTCTTTTTCAATACAAGGCTGTGTAAACAGCCTGTACCTCCCAGCTTTTGTTGCACTGATCACAAGTAAAGTGACTTTTGTAGCAGTGGACACAGGTGTACTCAGTTTTGTACTTTAAATATAGTCTATTTAACCTGTTTGTTTTTATTTATATGTAAGATCAAATACTCTACACTTCAAATTAATTATTGTAGAAGGATACAGTTTTATATCATTAAACATTTTAGGGATATTACACAGGGATATACTCAGTTTTGTTGTAAACTGTGGTGGCTTCAGAAAGACACTTTAACATGGAGATTTAATTTAAAATTGAAAAAAATGCCAAATAATCTAGATTTCACTTTCTGTATGTGTGTATATGTTTATCACCTGGCAGATGTTAAAATGACTCCTTTCACATTACAAACGATTTAACCCACTGTTTATATAAAAACATTGATTAGTACAGCTTTAATGTCTGTGGGAAAATGTCTCCTTTTTCCATTTGCGTTTATGACTTGTGTAACTTGGTTACAAGCCCTCCACAAAATAAATATTATTGTTATTATGTAATAAAATAGGTTTATTGTATCTTTGTAAATCGACCCTTTAAGGAGAATTCCAAAAGAGCCCCATGAAAAATAGGTTTGATTTCTTCCTTCTTCTTTTCCATTAGAAATGATTCCAATATATATGTATAATGGCTCTAATTAGGTTTACTTATCATGTCTATTATTTTTGTTTTGTACAGTATTAAAGAAACTCTCGCTGCAAGGAGTCACTAACAGAAACTTTACCAAATGAGGGTTCATGACCACGAAATATTGAGGAAAAACACTGTACATTCTGAGCTGTATTTTTTTTTTAGCATGAGTCACTCTGAAACTTTTCCTTCTAATCATTTTACTACTTGTTCCAGCCCTTTCCTCTCTGTGAACATCCTCTGTCACCATGGACTGTTAAACCTCTGTGTGTCTCTCTGCATGCAGGACCTGGAGTGAGGCATATTGCTCATCTCTTAAGCCCATTTAACAGCTCGTTACCCATTCGTCTCTTTCTCCCTCTTTTCCTCTGTTCCAGGCACTCATCACTTCTTGGTCAGGTTCCATTTTTTTCTAATGCGGTGGAAATGAGCCGTGAGCTCTGCAAAGTGAAGTGGAGCAGATTCGTGGTGGCATTTTACTACTGCAAACACAAACAGGGCCAGACGTGACAAGGCTCGACACACACTTAGTGGCAACGAGGACATGGGAGAGCCCGGTGACACAGAAAGCCCAGAGGTTAGCCACATGTGATTCAATTGGACAGCACTTAGAACACGGGGGCTGAGGTGTTACACCACACATGCTTAATGCTTAATTAAACCAGATTAGAGGTGAGCCACAGAGATGTGGTTCCGCACCGAGTTAAGCATCTGATCTGTACGAGTGTCAAAGACTCTGGTTTGGTCTTTTTACAGGTGCTGAACAGGAATTAAACCTTCATTATTAAATATACAACATTTTGAAGTTGTTACTTAAAGAGAAAGTATGTTTTGTTTTGTTTTTTTCAACATGGGTCCCATTGTCAACACAGTGCTAACTGTGAGTTAAGCTAACTTTGCACTCCCCAATTCAAAAGCATTAGCCTCTTCAGAGCTGAAATTGTACATGAAACATTTCTAGCTTTCGTCTCTTAGTCCAGATTTAAGTTAAACAGAGATCTGACTCCAGAGTACGCAGCTGCTAATCTACTTACTTGACAACTTGCCTGCTAACTAGCTTCACAGAGGTTTGTTTGCATGTGCGAGGCTAAGAACAGCGTCTCACAACCTCACACAGGTAAACACAAGCCAGTCTGGTTAGCCAACAAGTTGCCCTGGAAGTAGATCCCCAGGCTGCTACAATAACTAATCCATGGAATACTTTCTTTACTTTTAGTGAGACTTGGAGATGAGTGCAGAGATAGCCTGAACCATTGTTAAGTGACTGCCATTACGAGAATAAAACCCAGGTTGAAAAATATCGGATTCCCTTTTATAATTTCTTAGAAATTACTACTCCATGATAACTTTGAAAAAAAAAAATCATAAAACTTTAATATAACCATCACATTAAAAAATTCTAACTACATAGTATCAAATTCAGTGTTTTGAACACAAACAATCACAATCTAAAGCTGTTGCGAACAAGATTAGAAATAATAAAAAGTAGACATAGTTCAGACAGTGGAGTCCAGCGTCTGCTCAGGATCACAGGAGTTCATCATGAGGAAGAGGCGTTTGGAAAGCTCCGGACCGACCCTCCGAGTCGTGGAGGTCACGCCTTCTCCTCTGCGGATCAGAAGGTCAGACAGGAGGGAGATCTTCTCACGGTCGGTCCTGCACAGACTGTAAGCCTGCAGACAGATGGGGAAATATTTAAAAAGGCACTAGGCAATTAATAGATGTTAACTGTAAGATACATTTAAAAGTCTGCAGAGCAACACACACTGTGTCTGATTTTTAATGTTGATCTGTACTATGTTGTTTAACTAGTTATGTGTCAGCCCTGTAAGGGACTGGGTGCTTTTCAAGCATGTATCCTGCCTTATACCAAGTGTAAGCTGGAACTGACTGCAACCTCCTATTTCCTCCTTATGACTACACACCAACTTATCTTACATCGAGAAGCATTTGGTTTGTACTATTAACCAGAAAGAGAGAAAAATTAATCTCATTCCATTTTTTTTTTTTTACGTTAGGATGAGAAATTATGCAAATATTCGGTTGCCATAGCAATGCTCTGCCATAAAAAGGTAACCAGCATAAAGATTTCGGCTAATGTTAATGTGTCAGCAGTGAGAGTACCTTCTTTAGAAGCTGTGGGGAAGGGTAAGCTGCCAGAATGGCTGAGGCCATGTCTGGGCTGACTCTGTTGAACTGTTGGATCTGTCTCTTCCACACCTGCAGCAGGCCCTTACCAGCTCTATCCACCCGCTGCCCCCCCGCCCATTCACTCTCTAGGTAGAAGGAGAAGCCTGTCTTCTCCCTCTCCCGCCTGAAAACACACACAGGGACATGAGACGTTATTGTCTGATCTGAGAGGAAGTGCTGTAGTGTCATTGTAGGGAAGAAAAATTAAGCTCGCTTACTTGAAAGGGGCCTCTGCCACCGCTTTGGTTGTCATAGTGATGTGATCCGAGAAGTCCTTCCACGTTGACAAGAAGCGGACTGAGACACCAGTGTGAAGCTGGAGATGTACCACTGCCTGATGGGATATTGGACAATGGGAAAATGTGAATCACTATGAAATAATTAAATAGCCTTACTAAATCCGTCAACTGCCCTGAAAACTCACCAGATTGTTGTTTGATTGTTTAATTTGCACATTCGTTTGAAAAACTAAACCCCTTAAAAACACCTTCTTTTAAAATCCCTTAATTAACAAATAAAGTAGATTTTAACAGGTACATGACTTCCCCATCAGTTTAAACAGGCATTTGACAAATCCATTAATTATCAATTTAAGGTGTTTGGTTTACACTGGAGGTCTGAAACATTTCTGATGGTCGTGGTGTTCTTCTTACTAATAAATTTACAGGTACCCTTTAATTTGTACCATCTTCAATTAAGTTGCAGATTGAGGGGTCACCTCAAATTAATCAAATTTATGGATAAATTATTAGATTATAATACATTAGTTGTTTTAATGGATTATCTGCACTGTTTAAAGTGTTTTTAAGTTTTAAAATGATCCAGTTAAAACTATGCCTGAATTTTCACTAAAAACTAAGGCCCTCATAAGGTATAAATCAAAAGATGGCTTTAAAGTCATTTAGTTAGTCAGTTGTAAGGGGTAAATATATTTGTACCTAAAAAGGACCTTAGTTTTCAAATCAAGTGCAAATTCAGGGGTTCACATTGATTTGGGTGTTAATTAATGGCATATAGTATATTAAGGGGTTTTAACTGATTATCTGCATAGTTTAAAAATTCCTACATGGTAAAAATCACTTAGCATTTATCAGTCAGCCTGAAAATCATAAATTAAAGCTTTGATGTTAATTTTACTGGATTGTTACCTCTTAAAAATCCCATGCAGATAATCCATTTAAAATACCGTAATATATTAAAACACATGCGTTTTCCATTGATTATGCTCTTAAACCCTATGAAAAATACCATAATTACATCATTATTAAAGCATTTTTTTAAGATAAAAAAAATTAAGGGATGCAGTATCCTAGTGAATAATTTCAAGTCTGTTTAGTTTCCTCAGTTATTTTCTTTGATTATAAAAAACAATAATGCACTTCCTCTATCAACCAACCCACCTCCTCCACTTCAACTCGTGACACCTCAGGTAGCACCTCAGCTCCTCCATTCCTCCTCCTCTTCCTCGCTTTCCCTCCCCCTTGCTCCTCATTTACGACAGCCTCTCGAAACCTCTTCTGGCTTTGTGTCTTCTGGGATCTGAGGACAAAAAGTATTTTAATATTACCACTCAGGACGTCCTCTGGTCTCAGAGTGTGGCTGGGGCTGCTCTCTTTGCTCCATTTCCCTTCTTCACACATATTTTTCACACAGTTTCCAGGTGAGTTCTGCCGCATTCTGCTGACAATGATATGTGATGCAGCTGCAGATAGCTTACAACGTATCTGAGTGCCATCTCTTGTTGTTTTTTAACATTTCATTGAGTGCTGTACTTCACACTGTTGTACTCATTCAAACTGTGAGCCACTTGCGTCCTCTGCCTTCTCCACCCAATCAATCTGTTTACCTTCAGGATAGCGTTTCTCATTCTTCTCTGCCCAAGTGGGTTCAGGATTTCCACCTTCAGTTGTCTCCAGTCTGACTAAATGAGGCACTTGCTGGATAAAAATGTCTGACAGTCTAATTTCAGATCCTAGCAGATGCTGTCCTTCCCTACCTGAAGTATTTCTCCATGTCGATGACCACCAGGCTGAGGATCTTGCCAGGGTGACGCCTCTGCTGCTCTTGGACCCACAAAGTCAAAGTGGGACCAGAGTCTGAGTGGCCATGCCTCTCTTCCTGCAGCGGACAGGGTGAATGGAGAAGTAGATTACAATAAAAGGTATTAATATATAAATCTGCTGTTACAACACATTTGAAGTAGTCCGGTTAGAGATGTGGACCATTACATTTCAGCCTTACATTACCAAAAAAGACAAGTACCTAGAAAGGCTTTAATTTTGCATGTACAGCACTCTCTTGTTTTGATATATATTATCATATATTGTAATTATATATTCTGTATATAACATTTACAAATGGGTGACAAAAGACAAGAAGTTAACATCCCATAATGCTCTGTGACATGTATGAAATACAGAACAGGCTGACTATGATTTTGGATCAAAAGGAAAAGAGGATTGAAGTTGCTTTGAAATAAGGTTCATTACTGTGCCCAGTGGCTCTGCATTTAGAGAATTAGATCTTCACATATACACTGAAGCTCACACTGTGTCCATCTTAAAACAGTGGTCTGTACACTGAAGGAGTGAGAGTGAGGTAACACAATTCACAGGACTCTCTCTGTGCTTGAGTGCATTCTCAAGTTCACCTGAAGCTGGTCTATGGCTTCATCAGTCTGTATTACACAAACCAAAGTTTTTTAAACTTAGTCTTTTTAGTACAAAACGACCTCATAGTGTTTCCACAGGCTGGGTTTATTGTTAAACTGTGGTAGGAGAGAAACACAAAGAGAGACGTTGGTTCTAAAAAGACTGTAATTCTGACAGATCCCCACAAATTATGTTGTGTTTTTTTTCCAGGAAACCAACTGGAGACTATTAGTAAAGTATTTAGAAATGACAGACCAACACCACATATGTTACATTTAATATCCCTCAATCTGCTCTGTTCTTACCTCAACTTCACCGTGACTACAATTAACACATTTCCTCTCTAGGATCATTTCAGTTTCATCTGCAGCAGCAGCAGCAGCAGCAGGCCACCCACCAACCAACCTGAGTGTAGCTGTAGATCAGGGTGATGAAGTTATCTACAGTCATCTGCATCACAATGTAGGCCTCTGGGACACACACTCCATCATCTGGCTGAGATACACAGGGAGCAGAGGGGAGATGGTCACATACTTAAAAATTATTCAGATAAGTGGTATAACTGTGTAGCTGTGTTGTTACTGAATTAGTACACATACAACTGCTTCTTGTTCTCAACCTATGTTTCATGTGTTTCATACATACAGTGTTTCCCCCTTGTATGTTTTCACACCACTGCTGAAATTTCACATGGTTTATTAATTAACCTCATTATTTCTCAAGTTATCACAATGTATTTATCTGGTGTGCAAAGCTGGTAACTTGAGAATGAATGAAGCAAACATCTGTTTTGGTTACACAAAGAATCTGCAAACAAACTCTGGTGTCACTTTAGTGTTAATGTGGTGCTGAGACCTGAGCTTAAAGATGTAATGTGTCATTTTTATTTTGCCTGCACAGACATGAACAAACCAATCAGAATTGTTTTATCAATATTCTGTTCAAACTTAGAATAAGCTGATGTAACTTTGTCCTGTACACTTAACTTGTTAGGGAAATTATATTTGAACTTCAGATGCGTCTAAAAGACTGGCTCTTTAAGTTCATATTATTTATTTCTATTTATGTTCAGTAAAAATTGTGTAAGTAATTTTTTTGTGTTGAAGTGTTACAGTCTTTGGCATTTAGTACTGCAGCTACCTGGGCCTCCAGGGTCCGGTATCAAGCACACATGGATGCACACACAACAGCAGCTCTGCTGGAAAAAATCCAAGGGGAAACACTGGTGTGTGTGTGTGTGTGTGTGTGTGTGTGTGTGTGTGTGTGTGTGTGTGTGTGTGTGTGTGTGTGTGTTCACATGCGTACCGCGAGACCTCCAAAACGCACGAAAGACCCCCCAAACCCTTTTTTTCTCTCCCACTCTGGTAACA
>JBBMJY010000014.1:2090031-2101347 GCA_037833715.1 Toxotes lorentzi
GTGTGTGTGTGTGTGTGTGTGTGTGTGTGTGTGTGTGTGTGTGTGTGTGTGTGTGTGTGTGTGTGTGTGTGTTCACCTGTGCACTGGGAGTCCTCCTCTTCCAGCCGACACTGCGTGGGAGGGGTTGCTTCTCTATGGCACAACTGCAGCCCAGCGCCTGCACCGACGCCAGCAGAGTCCCACCTCCCTCCAGCTGTAAGAGAGCTGCAAACACACTTACCAAAATAATGTCCTCAGTAAACCCATTTAATAGCTTAAATAATGCCTACAGAGCATTAAGATAAAACACACACTGGCTTTATTTGCAGTCTAGAATTAAATCTACAGAGACTCACAGGACACGAGTGACTTAGAAAAGATTTTGTTATCCACTTGTGCACAGTGCCAAGTATTAATAAATGCTTTTTCGTTACCTGGGTCCACAGCCACTACCATGTGCTTGATACACTCCTCTGGCCTCAGGGCCTTGGCAGCCTCTGCTAGAGCTTTTCTTTCTGCTTTCTGTCTCTCTTGCTCCAGCCTAAGCACCTCCTTGTCCTTCTGCTGTCTCACCCTGGCTTGTCTCCTCTTCAGAGCCTCTTCCCTGGAGGCCTGGATCTCCTCCACCGTCCGCTTGGCAGGTTTCCTCTTGGCAGGAGAGGTGTCTGTGCTCCCTGCAGTGGAAAAAGGCTTCAGAGGCAGCCATTGCTGAGGGAGAGCTGCCACCTCCTCTGGGCCATCTGAGGCCCCCTGACTCACTGTTTTCACCTGATGGAAGCCGAGCGGGGGCTCTGACTCTGGAAACCCATACTGGCAGGAGAGCTGTAAGCTGGCCAAATTGGACGGTGAACACAACTCAGAATCTTTCCCATTAGTGACAGCGGAGGAGGCACTGATCACATTGTGCTGTCTCTGTTTGAGTCTCTGTGCCAGAGGGACATAAGGTGCATCGTCATCAGAATCGCTGCTGATCATCGTTACATCGGCCGTTCCCGTACATTTGCCTGCATTATCCCTCACTAGGGAGGAGATGGCTGCGTCCCCTTCATCAGAATCATCCAAGTAGACCAAATCTGGCTTCTCTGTGTTGCTCTTTGAGGTTTGGCTGATGTGTCGACCAGGCTGGAGGAAGTCAAACACAGGTAACTCCTCGTCTAGGTCACTGGAGGAGGCACTGCTGCTGGCCATGGTCTTTCATGTCCAAGCAAAGGTTACTGTAAATGAGATATGACAATTATAAGAGGATAATCAATCAGAGCCCCAGAATTGCCTTTCCCTCTGGTAGCAAAACCCACACCAGGCTTCAGTTAAAAATCTTCCAATTTAACTTGTCTTACTGTGTACGCCAGTGCACGTTACCTGATATATCATTACCTAAAACAATAACGGGGTGTAGGTATTATAGTAAATTCGTCGCGAATCAAACCCACCAAGAAGGCCTTATTTCAATCAAATTGTGGTTTTTGTAACTGCTGTACACTGCTCGTTACCGCCTACCACTGTTTTGGTTTAAGAAGATAAAGGACCAATTACAGAAGTCGCTTGACATAACTGTCTGCAGCTCGGTGAATTGGAAATGTGACTTCCAACTCTGCCGAACTCAACTGAAGCTAGCCGATAAGAAATAAATTACTTTTTAAATTGAGTTTGGCACAGCAGTAACGTTCCCTCAGAAAGAAATGGGTGACACACACACACACAGCTCAAGCCAAGCCCAATTTTCTGACTACAGACAACCAAACCACACTGAACAGCGAGCGTTTAATACAAAGAGACTGAGCACACCAGATGGAAATGGCTTCACTCACCGCGCTGCATACTTACCTTCAAATCTTGCATACAGACGTGTAGTTCAGAAGTAGGGTATTACTTAGCTATCTGCATTAGCCTGTAGTTGTAGTTCTAACTATGATGTATTTCCACAGACACACAACATGGAGAGTTTCAGCCCTGTTGTTGTGTTACGTGAAACACATTTGATTTCTCCCGGGTTACATGAATGTGTTGCATTCAGGTTTATGGGACGACCCAAGTTTACAAATGCCCGCTTTTAACACATGTGTAATGTCAAAAGTGATATATTTGAGTCTGTTTTATTTTGAAAAACTAAAGAAAAGAAGAACAAAAAGCTAAATTAACCGTTAACCCCAGTTAAATTTAAATGACTGCTGCTTCATGGCATTATGCAAGTCATAATCACAAAGTTGTTTCTTGAGACTTGGATGACTATGTAATCCAGGTCCGACAACAAATCTCAAGGCATTTAAAATATGGTTCATATTATTTTGTTGTAGTTGGTTTTGTTGTTTTGATTAAGATGATGGTGGCAAACAGCTACAAATTGAGAACTCTGATGAACCGTATTTCCAGTGTGTTGGTTCAGCATTTTTCTTGGGATTTGAACGCAGCAAACGTATCCGGATGTGACGCAAACACGTTAACGCAAGCGATACAGTTCAAGATGGCAGCGCTGGCGTCCTTGATGCTGAAGTCCCGGGCAGGTATGAAGTATTTATATTTTCATTTATACGCTCTTGATGAATTTACCAATTGCTCGTTAGAAGGCGAGAGATCGGTCTATTGATTCCCCGCAGCCCCTGTTAACACGCGGTTTAAACAAGCGGTGTTTTCCCAGCTAAGTTAGCTAGCTGTGCCAGCTTTTCAGTGTGTGAATTAGCACCGAATGTCATGGGCCTTTAATGATGTAGCGCTTAAGTGTAAACATGACTAAAATGCTTCTTTGCTTTATACATTTTATTGTAATAACATCATGCTCATCAGCAAACAGCTTTACACGTTCGCATGGAACTATTGACGATTTTGCAGGTCTCGTTTGGGGCACGTGACACTCCAACTCGTACTTATTATGTCACTAATAAAACCTGCAGTTCGAAAATATACCTTAGCTTTCTGTGACTTTACATAAGTTCTTTCGTGCTGCTGGTTTCAGGTCTGTTGGCACCTGGTCAGTCCTTTATACTGGACTCTGTGAGGTTTGCATCAAAGAAGTCTGGTACCAGCTGCAAGAACGTTGGAGGAAACAGCCCCGGTCGGAGATACGGCTTCAAGAAACAGGATGGTAATTCCTGTTTTGTTGAAAGTGACAGTTCTTCACTTAAGAACTGAAGAAGCTGACGTTTAATGATTTCATGCAATCTGACATACTGCATCCTGTTAGCACTTCATGTAATGTCAACAAGCATTCTGGCAATATTCTTATTGATTGATAAATTTAGTGATTAACATACAAATTGTTAGAATCTCCACAATGCTTCTTTAAGTAGCAGCGATGAGAGCGATGTGTGATATTCCTCAGATGTTGTCTGAATACATGATGACAGGAGTACAGGTGACCTTGAACTTCTCCTTCCCTCATTTCCAGGAAACTTTGTCCATGCTGGTAATATCCTTGCAACACAGAGAAAGATGAGGTATCACCCAGGAGCACATGTAAGTGGATGCATTCTGTGTCAGAAGTGGCAACCTGAGGTCATTTCAGACTTATATTTACACTCTCACATCTTACATCTCCTGTCCTGCAGGTGGGGATGGGAACCAACAAGACTCTCTTTGCTCTGGAGGACGGTTACGTCAGGTTCACCAAGGAGGTCTTTATCCCTGTACCACGCAGCCGGCTGTCCTCACGGATCATCCCTAAACTGCCAAAAGGAGCTGTGCTCTACAAGACCTTTGTCAACGTCCTGCCACTTAAACAGGAGGGCAAGTTTAAACTGGTGGACATGGTCTAAAACTGACTAGACCGGACTGGAACATCATTCTTTTTTGTGTATTCCTGCGGCAGTCACAGTCAGTGAGGATTTATTTTGGTGGACTGGCATCACATGCACCCTGGAGGATTTTGGCAGCTTGGACTTCTATATTTGACTGATATTAGATGGTTTTATTGATCTGCGTACTCTTAGGCAGAGACGGTCAGTGAAACCAGCTGTAACGCTGAATAAAAACATTGCAGACTCAGTCCTTGGCTGCCTATGAAACACTTACAGTAACAGAATTTCAACTATCACACATGAATTTACAGTTGATTTGGGCAAAACGTAAGTTGATAAAATATATAAAGAAAAACATTTTTGGTGTGGGTTTTACACATTCATCATGTCAACCGTCAACAATGAGGTGATTCCTGCGTTTAATAATAGTTTAATGTAGTGGATGATATTCACCCAGGACATACCATCTTAAAAAAAACAACTGAATATTTACTGTATTTATTACAGTGGATTGTTTGTCAGTCATTAGTCTTCTGGTTTGATTCAGTTTACTGTACTGAAAAATAAAGTTTTATATGAGTAAGTCTTTTCTTTTAACGAGTAATACAAAAAAACAGTAATACATCAATGTAAAAATACTCAGTAATGAATAAAATCCTGCATTCAAAATCTTCCTTTAGTAAAAGCACAGGCAAAATGTACTTGGAGTTGCAAAAATAATGCAGTCGTGTTCTTCTCAGTGCTGTATATTTGATAGGATTGTTGTCATTGATGCTTTAATGTGTGAGCAGCATTTATTATAGTTTATCATCACTTTAATGACTTTTAAAAATGACGTGAGTCCTCAAAAGCTTAAAATGCAGGAAGAGAATATTTAATAAGAATATTTAAACTGGTTTTTAAATCAGCTTGTTTGTAATTGTTCTATATAAATCAGTGTCTGTATATTGGGTGAAGACAGATTAAGGTCCATTGCAGCAGCAGAACTATGAAAATGGTGATTATAGAAAATTCTTGAAACAGGCTAATTTGCAAGAAAATAAATCTTGAAGGACTCAATTCCAGAGTAATTGACTTGATAAGGGGGATTTCTCACGGAACATTGCACCATAGTGTTGTAGTGTTAATAGTAATTTATTACTAATCATGTTTCTTTTTTTCTTTTAAACATATGTAATGTTATCAGGAAGTAGTAAAGATTTGGTCCCAGGAAACTATTTTCAACTGTAGGAAAAGTGTAATACAAACAACTGACCACAGGGTGTCGCCAGATCATTGTGAACGATGAGCTCCTCAGTTTGATGGAACCTTAATAAGCACCGTGGTTGGGGTCTTCACTGTCTTGGTAAAACTTTTCAATAACATTGTGTTTTCATGAGCTAATAAAATAAATCTGTTTGCAAAATCATCAGATTTAGAGATACATGTTACTGGACAGTGACATAGAGCGGATCATTTCTCCATTATTTGAATTTACAGAAACAGCAAGTAGTTCTGAAAAGTACAGCTTGAGGTTAATGATTGCTCAGTCAGATGAGTATGAGAAAGTCTTTCTTACTCAGATTGTTTGATTCATTTTATTATTAGGATTATTTTTCGGGGTATTGTATGCCTTTACTAGACAGTGATGTTTGCGAGTTGACAGGAAATGAGGTGAAAGCGATGAAACAGACATCTGAAGCAGGGTCTGAGCCAGAGTCATTGTGGTTCATTCCTCTGTGAATTCATTAAAGATGTGTTGTTTTTTTCTTACTTATCCTTTGTTTATTATTTGGTCAAAAATATGTAATTTTAAAATCAAGTGATTTAGATTTGGTGCTTTACAGAAAGAAAATATTTCCATGTCCACTGATGTGCAATACCAAAAGCTGCCCACACAATGCCATTCCATTACTTCTACATTAGGTATTCCTCAGTATGAGTTTGTCCTAATATATATCAGAGTTAGGGTCTGAATTGGAGGCTTAGTTCTACATGAATTGGTTTTACAGAAAAAAAAAAATACAGTTGAAAAATATCCCCTAAGGCTTATGGTTGTTGAAAGTAAAACTTTGATGATTCCTTACTCTGTCTATCTATGTTCTAATCCCTGCATAACATTTGTAGAGAACGGTACAAGCTTATCAGTGAGATATTTTGCTCTCAGCATACAAAGATAAACAGGAACAGATGTATTTCAGAGGCTCATGGTATGCAGAGGGAGTGTGGGTAATGCCTGGTACACTGTCTGGGAGTTGGAACGCTGTCATGAAGCAGAACAAATGATGGATGTGAGGAGTTTGCAGACATGGCACTCTAATTCTTAGATGTTGGAGGGTAAAACTTGCTGTTTGTGGGTCACTGTGAACTCCACTGCCTGCTTGGATAATGTACCAGGGATAAACGGAGAAATATTTTTAGAAACCACCAGTGTAAGGATTTGAACCTAAAGAGTCCATGTTTTCCTTCTTTGTAAAGAACAAATGATTCATGAGGTTATTGAGTAGCCGCTGGCTCTTGTGAGAGAAATGCATTCTTGCTTCTCAGTCCCAGGCCAGTATCAGGGAAGGTCGTCCTCAATGGATGCACACACAGCAAAGTACAATTTTCACAGCTCCCTTTTTGTGGTCGGCTTTGTTTTCTGTGGTTAGTGTTTGATCTGGGTTAAACAGTAACCTTGAACTTTCCCTCTCAAACTCTGAGTAACAGCCATTGGTAAAGAATTTGGGTTAAACAGAGTTACAGGATAGATTTTTAGCTACCTTGGCTAGTGTTTTGACTTTTGCATTGTTTGATATTATGTAGAAACTCAGTGTGGAAGAGGTTCATGTTTTAACGTGTGTAACAATCACATGCTGACACTGAGTTTATAGCTACTGTTACATGTCCAGTGATGGAAACATCAGTCAGCCTGTCAGCCGGTCCACCACTTTGATCCAGACTAAAAAAATCTCAACTACTGGCTGAACTGGCCTGAACTTTTTAACAGACGTTCATGGTTCTCAGATGATAAATACTGACTTTAATGATTCCAAGTCTTAGCAAGTATTGGATGGATTCACAGGAAACTTGGATCCTCATGGTGCCCAGAGGATGAACTGCAATGAATGTAATTTGTGATTCAATGACTTCAATTGACCAGGATGTCAGATTTTTCACCCAGCCTGTGAAATATCTCAAAAACGTCATGCTAATCTCAGATTTCTCAGATTCAGAGATCAGCTCGGTGATAAACTCACCTCTTCTGTCGAGCTGCGACATTTAACCTGCGATAAATTACAGCGCTGGGTTGTGTTTCTAAGAATCACAGGACAAACTGTTGAGACAGGCTCAGTTCCAACACTGGGCCTTAAATGAGGTTTTCCTACTTCTGAAACAGAACCTACTACGGTAGTTCTGGTTTCACTATACCTCTTTAGAGGTTCTATTGGATTATATTGTTGTAGTGAATTATTAGTCCTTAAAGCGTTTGATTTGAGGTTTAATTGGGGATTTTTAAAAGCTGTTACCTTCAAAAACATTTCATAAAAGGACAAAGTACAGCCTGAAAGAATCATATTTGTGAAACCTTTAAATGCGTCCTTCTATTACACCATATCTGCAAAAACAAACAACAAAACCAGTCAGAAATTGCACGGACAATGCAGTGGTAAGTTATTCTCACCCTCGTGTAGTGCACAGCATGAGTCAGAGTCATTGTCATGACAATACCTCTAAGAAGAATCACTAAGACCTATCAACAGCTCTGCTTCAAAGAACAAGCATTCCCTTCTCGAAACGCTTTTCTTGTCCCTGATGGCGTCACTCTCTTGACTCTAACAACAGCAGCCCTCTTCCTTATGCTCTGGTTTGGCAGAGAATTCTGGGAACATCAGAGAGACAGAAAGCCTGAGTTCCGTGCTGGCCAGTAGGAGGAAGCCGGGCCTCGAAGCTCTGTGGATGGTCGACTGAGGTTGTGTGTTGCTGCACTGAAGTTTGGGTTCTCATCCTGGGAGTGATTTGACAGCTGGACATCCAGAGACTGGCAAATGGTTTCTTCGTACGTGGGTGGAGGCTAAAATGGAACGTGACAAAGGAAATATTGTGATGTGACATATCTGAAAAGATCTACTCGATCGAGGGACTGTTCAGCTGGAGGAGGCCCTGTGGCTCTGGACAGAAAAACAACTGTAACGATGTCATGAGGTTCATCTCATCTTGTGTTTATGCCTTTATAACAGAAAGGCTGTGATACAAAGTAGTGAGGAATTTGAATGACCTGGCCATTTACAAGTCAGGGAAGAGCTAACAAAAAGATGTGATTCATGGCATTATGGGAAACATTTCTGATTGTGTGCAGTTTAAACAAGTAAGATCCAACATATTAATCAGTGAGCATTAGACAAACCACCTCTCCATGTGCTCACCTCATCGTGGCAGCCACTGAGGCCGAAGCGCTCTGCGATCATGAAGTGGATCTGTCTCTGCCTGTCCTTCTTACGAACGCTCTCATAGGAAGGCAGTCTCGGCAGGGGCCCCTCCATGTGGTAGTCATTTGGCTTCCCTATGATGAACAGCCTTCCAGAGAGCTAGAACACACACAGACACATAAATAAGAAATTTCTAACATCTGCGCAAGACGCATTTTAAATATTTGCAACAGTTTCCATCAGCTCTGACCCCTGAAGCTTCCCACCTGTGGTACAATAGCTCCCTGGTTCATGGCAGCACTGTGCTCATCATGGGCAGGGCCCATCAAAGTGTGTCTGCTGTGGTAATGGGGAGGATCCTCCTTGGAAGAGAGATCATAGCAGTTTCACGACATTTTACAAACTTAAGAGCTTCAGTTGAGTCCATGGGAATCTGATTCAGTTAAAGCTCGGCAGTAACTAAACGGCTGAGGTCAGAGTAGAGTCATACTGGTCTGAGGTTTTGTTCAGTGCTACTTTTAAAGTGAAAGAAATATAAACTGTTAAACCACCTCACAGTAATGTCTTATTGTTTATGAGAGGTTTACCACCTCGTTTTTTCCTGGAGAAAATGGTGTGTTAATGGGTGATTCACAGATCTGAATTTTCTCTCTTCCTGTACCTGCAGTGTTACAGAGGCAGGTAAATAGATTTGATTTCATTTGTTCTGCCTCCACCTCAAAACTTCAGCAGTAACCTGTCTTCCCTGAAACCTTGTCGCCCCTTTTCCTCTCAGTAATATGGAGTACTCCTGCTGTAGAAAGTAGTTCCAGTGAAACCTACTGACAGTGTGTTCTGTAGATTATCAGAGTTATGGAGACACTGGTCTTTTTAGACATCATTTTTCTTTGCTGTGAGCAGCACACCTTTCATCTTCTTTTAGGGTGGAGGCAGAAATCACTGAAATTAATCTCTGAAATCTCAGAGTCTCGTTTAATGAAACCAAAACCCTCTGTATGTATGTATAGTACCAGAGCAAACACAACATTTCTTTTCCAATGAGAATGGAGGAGTGAAGAATCCCCATCAGCTCCAGTAGCAGTGTCATGTAGCTGCCCATGACCTCTGACCCCCTGGCTGAGTGTGAATTAAGTGTGAATTCTTTGTCTTTTTACCTTTGTATTCAGACTTTGTTATGTTCAGAGGCAGTGTTGATACAGACTAATAAGCCAGGCCCCCTTGATGATTTAATTAGCTGTCCATTGTTTCATGTTCATAGCTTTTTACTATTAGGGCCCCAGACTCTCAGGAGCCACAAAAGCTCCAGGTTCACTCTGTGTGTCAGTGGGTTTGGGTAATTTCATGTCTGCAATTTCTTTGAGGAATTTGCATCAGTAAAATACAACACCGGCCATGGCAGCTCCTGCACACAGAGCCCGTGTCTAGATCTAGATCTAGATCTAGATTTAAGACTTGCTATTACTTTAGTCAACATAGTTTAAGTTACATTAAATTGTAGTTGCAAACTTGTGTTACTGCGAACTAGCTTAAACACACAAAATGTTTTTAATTTATATTAATAAATTACATTATATTTTACATACTCCTTTTTCGTTGTTGATCAAATAATTAAAAACAGTGTGTATATAAGGAGGTGAAAACACAAACGCATTAGATTTATGTATAATAACAGCAGACAAAGTCCTCCTGAGTCGTTCTTACTGTATAGTGCTCTGCTGTGTAGGGTCTGAATCTGCAGCAGAGAGGATCTTTTCTGTACAGGACAACCACCAGCATCAGGATCACTAAACAAACTGCTATACAGCTCACTGAGGAGGAGGAGAAACATCACACAGAGAAAAACACAGCTTTAAAAAAACACAAAAACAACAACTTTACCTTTGGGTTAACTGCACCAGTAAATTAGAAAATGATTCATTTCATCTTAACATGATATAAAATGATCTATTTCATTCTGTAATTTAAAGTTCTACCATATATTCTCACTGATGTTTTTACAGAAACGCTTTTCCTCCCTTCACACCAGTTTATCATAACATGTAAGATAGATATTGACGATTCAAAGTAGTCAAAAAAAAAAATAAATAAAGTGCTGAACCCACCTGAAGCCACAATGGCAGTCAGCAACTCTTGTGCCATCACAGGAATCTCTCCCGGAGTCAGGGATGAAAAAGATAGCAGACCTTCTCCCTCTTCAGTCAGTGTCTCAGGTTCACATACATCACCAGCTTAAAAAGGAAATCAGTCCTTTGTACTCCAGCTGGAAGAAAACAGCTGACTCTCTGGAATTCACCTGAACTTGCTCAGAGCTCCTGAACACCATACAGACTCACACACCTCAGGGATTATCCAGCAGGTAAATATTAACACCATGTCAGGAGAGTGGCTGAGCTTCCAGCAGAAATAACTCACCACAGCCTGCCCTGGAAACTGGAAAAACAGACTCTGAAAAGCTGAAGCTTGTGCAGACTCTAGTGGAAGTTAATGGAGATGCATCTTATTGACTAAAACGCATTAATGAGCATTATGATTTGTACCTATTATTTATTTACTATATTATTATTCTGATTATTGTAACTAAATAAAAAAATTCAGTTTTGTACTGACAGCAAAATTTGCCTGATCACATGTTTTGTAGAATTAGTAAAATGTCAGTGTTCTCAAAATCAATTTCCATGTGAAACTGATGGAAACTGAAGTGGAGAAGAGCACACAGTAGCAGGCAATGGAAATCCTCACAGAAAGCACAGCTTCCTGTTGCTGCATGTCCATTCTTTTATCATCATTTCTTATTCCTGGGTTAAGGAGTCAAGTCTCATTTCTCTGACTTCAGTCCAGTGACTAACTGTTCTAAAATACAGTTCTGAGTAAATGTACTCTGATGTACCGTGACACGGGTCGGTGCCTGAACGCAGCCCCATCCCTCTTCCCTCATTCACTGCATCCTTACATTCTCCTTCTCCCCCTCCTCCCCTCACCCCTGCCATGCCCATCTCCTCCCATTCACACAACCTGTCGCTCTACAAACTTCACATCCTTTTCATCCTGTGACTGGCCGCTCATCCCCCCTCCATCCTCCTCCTGCCCCCATGATGCTCAACAAAAAGAAGGGGGGAAAAGAGGGAGGGGGAGGGGGGGGGGGGGGGGGGGAGGGGGGGGAGAGGGGGGGGGGGGGGGGGGGGGGGGGGGGGGGGGGAGGGATGATTGTGAAAGCGAAG
>JBBMJY010000014.1:2106466-2120561 GCA_037833715.1 Toxotes lorentzi
GTGTGTGTGTGTGTGTGTGTGTGTGTGTGTGTGTGTGTGTGTGTGTGTGTGTGTGTGTGTGTGTGTGTGTGGAGGTGTTGGGTACCTCAGTGTGACTTTTCTAAGTGGGCTACAAGTCTACAAATGAAAGACAAGCCTGTGTTGACTGCTGGCACTGGTGACTAGCTCGGTTCCTTCTGAATGTTGCCTTTCATTAATTTTATTGTCTTGAAGGTTATCTCCTCCATCTTGTGAGTCACACTGTAACAGCGGTTCACTGCCAAGCTCTCGTTAAAGATAATATTATTTGTGCTGCTTGGAAACAGAAATGCACGCCGTGACGCAGATGCTGACTCATGACTCAAAATTATAAAATGATTGTGAGAGTTCAGCCAGAAAAAGGATATTCAAGCCTGGCTCTCATTCCAATATACCTGACCTGAACTCATTTTATTAACACTTTATCCAAATGCATTCACGAAGCACTTTATCAGGAAAACCATAACATCAGTCAAGCTGCTGATCTCCTGTTCTACAACATCCCAAAGGCGTTCTACTGGATCCAGGTCTGGAGACTGGGGGAGGTTCACAGAAGTTCACTGAACTCACTGTCACGTTGATGAAACCAGTTTATTATGACTTTAGCTTTGTGACATGGAGCATTATCCTGCTGGAAGTATCCATTAGAAGATGGTGAACTGTTGGGTCTCTGACCCTACCATCTGCAGCCTCAGCAGAAATCCAGATCCATCAGACCAGGCTACCTTTTTCCAGACTTCATCTGTCCAGTTTTGGTGAACCTGTGCTCGCAGGTGTTCCTAATCAAGTGCTCAATGAGTGTATGTATATATGGAGATAAAGACTGTATTAGTGTAACCCACTGTTGCTGGTAAGACTCCTGAGTGTGTATCTGTGTGTGTTTTCCTGCAGACAATCCTGGTCGGGGACAGTGGAGTGGGGAAAACGTCTCTATTGGTGCAGTTCGATCAGGGCAAGTTCATTCCTGGCTCCTTCTCTGCCACAGTGGGCATCGGATTCACGGTGTGTGAGAACATGCACAGTTTGTGTGTGTGTATCTTTTACATACATGTACGCTAGATTGTCTTGTTAAAATTACGTAGGACAGGTCATATGTTGAAGATTAGTTCAACAAAATATATTTTCTCGTCTATCTCTTGTAGCATCTAGCCATGCAGTTAGTTTTAGCTTTACTGGCTCAACCCCAATACAATGAGGAGAAATAGCTTCCACAGTGCTGCAAAATTACAGACCAAAAAATTAAACAGCAACATGTCTCTCCAGAGGCAGTTTCCCTGTTACCGTGCACAACACACGCCTTTGATTCACACAAACAGAAACACTCCAACTCAAAACAAAATAGAGAAAAACATGCCACTATCAACAGCCCACAAGTGCTCTGTGATAGAAATGCAATATCATGCATGGAAACGCCTCGGTCTGGAAACTTTGTTTTACACTAACACACTGACTCATGAGAGGCCAGAGAGTCCAACACTTTGTGTGTGTTAACAGAGGGTGAGAGTGTGACCCCTGTTGCAGTTCTGACATGACGATGTTTCTGTTTGTTCCTTGTGAGCGTGTTCCTCCTAAGTCTGGTGATGGTAGCAGCGTCTCTTCATGTAGGCACTTTAGGTTTTATTTTAGGAGTAAAACGGTGCATGGGAACGTTCAGCAAAGTTCATCCACACATCCTCATTCAGCACAGTTTTAACTCGCTGCTTTTTCATTCTCTAAGAGGTCAGCACTGTTAAAGACTTTGCTATTAATGAACAGTGCAAATCCACATGTTCATCAAACTCCACATGAGAGATTCGCAAGGATTTACTTCGCCCCTACAAGCAAATCCACTGAAATGAATTCAGTTTGCTGCCACTTGCTGTTTTAAACACTGGTGCGACTCACGCTTTAATCTACCAAATGAAAAGACTCATCATAACAGTGGTTCCAAGGAAAACATTGACAGTGGGGTCTGTGGATTAACAGGGACACTGATCCTTCAAAGAGATGCTGCTTTTGAAAGTTTCGATTGAATTTCTCAGTGTATTTTAGTGGAGGCAGAAATCTCAAAACATGGATAAACAGAGTGGGAAAAACACCACTGAAAGTAACTGAGAAGAGGACAGATTGGTCCTCTAGTTTAAATGGCCGTTGCTTCTTTTACCACATAATTTTAAATCTGTTTCTGCTTCTCTCAGAATAAAGTGGTGACTGTGGACGACGTAAAGGTCAAACTACAGGTCAGTAAAATCAGTTCCAGTGAAGCAAAAAAAAACCAAAACAAAAACTTGATGTTCTTTCACAATAACAGCCTATTTTTAGAGCCCAGGCTGGTTTCCTTTTGGGCACCAGCATTGGAACTGAAAATTATAGCTGGCCATGTGAAACCGGGCCAGATCACCAAATATAGCTTCTTCTTTTTCTGTCTCAGATTTGGGATACAGCAGGACAGGAGAGGTTCAGAAGTGTGACACATGCATATTACAGAGATGCACACGGTGAGGCTCAAACACCATATGTACACAGTGATGTCTGTTTTGTCCATTAGAGTCACTGTTATGTGCAGATTTACAGCTTCAGACCGGCATGTTTATTCTCATTTTTCTTGGTTTTGTCTCCAAAGCCTTGCTCCTCCTGTATGACATCACCAGCAAATCATCCTTTGACAACATTAGGGTAAGTCTGAGATATGTCTACAGCCTGGAAAGATATGGAAATGAGTGGCTCAGGAAGGGGAAATAGCCTTTAATAAAAACTAATAAAGCCAGAGAAAGGTGATGCTGAGCGATCACTTTTCCAGTGTGTGTGTGTGTGTGTGTGTGTGTGTGTGTGTGCGTGTGTGCGTGTGTGTGTGTGTGCGTGTGTGTGCGCGCCTCCCTCTCTGTTTCGTTTGACTCTGTATTTATGTGTCTGTCTGTCTTTGTTGTTTCAGGCATGGTTAACAGAGATCCATGAGTATGCACAGAGCGATGTAGTCATCATGTTGCTGGGCAACAAGGTGAGAGGCAATAGCTTTTAAGAAGCTCAGCAAGTGAAGGGGAGCATTTTATTTGTCTATTTGTCTATGTTATAGAAGAACTACAGTACCATACATGTTGGTACTGTATAAATTAGATTGAGAATATTAATATACAAAAAGAAAGCTATTCTATAATATAATAGAAAAGAACTATGATCAAAAATCAGCTTTGCAGTGTTTTAGGATACACAGAGTGTTTAAGTGAGTAACCCTGGGTGTAACTAACTGTTGTGTTGTGTTGGTCTCTGTCAGACTGACATGAGCAGTGAAAGAGCGATCAGGAGGGATGAAGGAGAGAGGCTGGCCAGAGTGAGTGCTTCATTCACTACTCCACAACTATAACTGAGGCTGTTTTTATTGTTTATGTAACGAGCATGATGCACGGTACATTTATTGCACCTGGTATCAGAGTAATCTGCCAAACATTTCATCCTTAACTCAACACAGCTCACAGCTCTCTGATACCAAATGATATCATATAATAAACCAACGTTAACCATAAACACAAAATACTCAGAATCAGATTATGTGAGATTGCTGACTGTTTGGTCCTCTGCCTGTCTTCAGGAGTATTCAGTTCCCTTTATGGAGACGAGTGCCAAGACTGGAGTCAACGTAGAGCTGGCCTTCACTGCTGTGGCCAAGTATGGAGCATAGGGACTTTTTAACACCCTTTACACTACATCTTCTTTGTGGTCTACACTGAGCTGGCTCAGTGTTTGAGCTTTTATTCTGGAGCAGAGTACAATTTTGATAAGCTGCCTTATTTGACTGACTGGTGTTTAGTGGTTCAGTGATCATGTAATACCCAGCTACAATCTTCAGTCTTATAAGAGGCCCCTCTGACAAAGCTTACAATGGAATGATACATGTTAATGAATCATTAACGAACACATTAAACACACTTGAGGTGAAGCATATTTTTACTAATTATCCATGAATAACATTGTTAACTAATGTAACTCTGTGTAATTTGCCATTTATTGCAGTTTCATTCTTATTCATTAATAGTGAATTAATAGTTTAATTAATGTATTTTCTAATGTATATTCTTAATACGTTAGTAGATTCTTTATAGGTTAAAGTGATCAGATGTCTGGTTCTGCTCTTCAGGGAGCTGAAGCACCGAGCCGTCCAGCACCCCAACGAACCCAAGTTCCAGATCCACGAATACATTGAATCGCAGAAGGAGAAGTCAGGCTGCTGCAGCTACTTCTAAATCTCACCTCCTGAGTCCTCCCACCACCACTCTGGGCGAATAGACTGTCAGAGACACACCGAGAGTTACTGAGTGGGAGGAAGTCCTATTAACTCACTGCTGCTCTCAAAATATGATGCTGCCATTCATTCAAGACTAAAAGCCAAAAGTAGATCAGTGGAATCAGAGAAGGATAAACCAAGTTTCAAACTCACAAAACTGAGTTTTGAGCTGAGAGCAGCTTCCTTAACTCTTTAAAGTGACATCTATCACTATGAGCTATTTGTAGTAGACATTTAAGGGAAAAAGTATAAAAAAACGATTCAACTCATATGAGAATGTAGCCTTACAGTGTCCTATTTGCTTTCTTTATGAGAGTGAGAGGAGAAGATCAACACCACATGGGTGTGTGTGTTAAGTACAGAGCTGGAGCCAAGATGTGGGTAGACTAGCTTAGCATACACACTGAAGGTAGGAGGACACATCTAGTCCAGATACCCCATCATCATCACAGTGTCAGTGGTTGGATTCCCAGCTGGGGGGCCTTAGTTGCATGTAATGTCTCGCTCTGTTCTTTTTTTCCTCGTGTCTTTCTCAAGACTGTCAACTGTCAAATCAAGTCAGGATCCCCAGCAAAAAAAAAAAAAAATCAAAATACCAAAATCAGTAGGCTTCATCCTCTGATGACCACGAATGTCTGTACAAAATTTCATGTTCACCTGTCCAGTGGTTGTTGAGATATTTCAGCCTCAGCCAAAGCGGCACCGACTGACTGACAGACCAACTAGTATTGCTAAAATACACCTAGCAACATTAGCTGGCTGTAGTGGTCACCCATTGTATCTTGAAATGTAAAAACCTTCTAGCTGTGTCGGCCTACAGTCACTGTGCCCAGCTGTTTTAGTTAGTTTTCACTTGGTTCCAGCTGTTTTGCTAAGCTATTCTAACTGCCTGCTGGCTCTAGCCTTTAAGTTAGCTTACAGATATAAGGGTTGTATTAACTGTCTCATCTAACGCTCAGCAAGAAAGCAAATGACAATTTTCCAACATGTCAAACTATCCCTTTAAGGAAATAGATATATTTAATTCTTTCCTGAAGGTGATTTTTGTTTATATTTTTGGTATCATTGACACCTAACATTTAATTTAGCATACCATCATTCCTGATGTAGGAACAACATAGTTCTATAAATGGATAATTTTGCCAAAGTGGAAACTATTGTTGGGAACACACACACCACTGACACAAGTCAGTGGAAAACACAGTCTTATACAAGTTTGGATCCCCTTCAAAACATCAACATTGCTGCAACTTTGTTTATCATGCAATCTACCAACAAGTCCAGACAAAGGCCACACACTGTGTCATGGATGTAAATCAAAGCCAAGTACATGGACAAAAGCCCTGTCTGTCTGTGACCACGTCAGACCGGTTCATTCCTGGCAAGCTGTTGTCGATAAGTGACAGTTGGCTGCTGCTGAATTCTCACTGAGTCAGGAAAAGCTGATGGACGCAGCTGGAGAAAAACCTAATGTCCTCTGGTGAAGTTAAATCTATTTCTGAACATGCAGAGGAACATTTCAGTGATTAAAAAAAACTAAACAAACATTTTAATCATCTGAAATGTGTTTCTAGTTGCAGATAATATGAATATGAGCCACTAGACAAATACCTGTGGTTGGATTTCCAGTTTCGAGCTTCATTTAGGAAACACCTGTGTATTTGTGAGTGAGTGAACAGACATTGTTTATTGATGTGTTGGCTCCTAAAAAAATATAGATATATATATATGTTTTGCTTTGGCCTGATTATGAACTTCAGTTTAAAGCTCAGTTGCATGCTTGCTGGAATGCATGTACCAAATCTGTGTGCAGTGCCTCCAACATATGAAACTCTATTTATATTTGCATCAAAACATAGAAATATGAACAACTAATTAGCATATCTAATCAAATTTTAACTCAGTTCTCAGGGTTAAGTATTGTTTTGAAACACAAGACCTAGTATTAAATAAGTCCATGTAGACATATTAAAGCTGCAGTAATTGATTAAAATTGCCTCAAAAAAAAAAAAAAAAAGATTGAACATGTTGGCAAACAGCTGCCTACTTACACTTGTGTTGTTAGGCAGGTACTGCATAATGGTTTTTGTAACACAACTACTGAAAAGAGGCAGCACCTATCACCTTATACACACTCATTTGATCCACCGATAATATTATTGATTAATGCAGCTTTAAAGCTCCACTGATGTCACAACAAAGGCTTTATGTTCAGGTTTTACTGTCACACAGGTGAGTTTACGAACTTCTGTTTGACAACAGTATGCAATGCTCCTCTGCAAATACTTCATATTGATCAGTTATTGTATGCTCTGAGTCAGCTTGAACAGCTCAGGTCTAATAGAGTTTATAAATCTATATAATTATTCTAGACTGTGGCCATTAGACTTTATATACACTGAAGAGTTGTTAGTTGTCAGACAATGCTGCCAAAAGTTGTTTTTGATGTGTTGTATGCTCCATATAAAAAATAAACTATTTTTAACTGAGCACACTTTGTATCAAAAGTAGTCTCCCCTGCAGTCACCCACCATATGGTTGCAGCTGAAACAGTGTGTGTGTGTGAGAGAGAGAGAGAGAGAGAGAGAGAGAGAGAAAGGAAGAGAGAGAAGAGAGAGACAAAGACAATGAGAGAGAGAGAGAAAGAAAGACATTGCGCCCAATCAAATGACCTCTAACCCACTCTGGGGCCCTTATGTTTTCTTTGTCTCACTGGTAATCAAGCCTGACACATGAATGTCCTATTAACTCACTGCTGCCCCCAAAATATGATGCTGCCATTCATTCAAGACTAAAAGCCAAACATAGATCAGTGGAACCTCCTGATTTTATACTTATACTACACACTACTACTGCACACATAAATCGACCATGAAACCTGTCAGTACAGGGTCAGCCTTTAATTTACTGTCCTCTATGGTGAAACTTTAGTTATAAAATGTACGAAAATAAATAGAAACAAAGCTTCCTATTTGTTGGTATAGCCTTCAAAATAAAAGCATGGTCGTTAAACTACTCCGCCTTGGTAAAAAAATTATTCAACACCACCCGTGTCAACCTTGTTCCATCTCCAGGAAGGGAGCTGTTGCTTCTCAGTGCTTTTATGGTAGAGTTAAGACACTTTATGAAGGTCATGTAAAAACCTGGTAACTAAACTGCTAAAAACTATTTGCTTTTCCTGTGTTGAGATGTTATGTGAAGTTAGATGGCTTCCTGATCTTGTAGAGAAAGCCTTGGCTGCATGCACAGATTCAAAGATTGTGTTCATTTTTTAAGAGGCCTGACTGAGGACATCAGTCTGCAAGTTTGATCATATTCGGGCCAAAGGAGACCAACATCAAAATGCATCAATAAACTGAACACTTTCTGTAGCAGGTATAAACCCTAACGAACACACCATCACCAACGTCCTGCTTTCTCAACAAGAGGGAGGCTTTGCACAGGAGACCAGAGAAAAGTTACACAGTAGCATCTGACTGAACACCTGCTTATATTCTATTAAATAGACCTTAGTGTTCACTGGTGTTTTTGCTTGTGATCAACCCAAAGGACAGAGGAGCAATAGTTTTCCAAAGTAGACAGTTTGCATTTTGACATGTCATAGTAAAAAAAAAAAAACAAAAAAAAAACCTTTAATTTAAACTGCATTCCTGTGAGATGTTCACAATGGAACAAAACCCCTTGTTAATGTCACCACTGATTTGATTTATTTCTGACTTCTAACTAAATGCAGTGCAAAAGTATGAGTGTAACAAAGACTGCACAGTAATAGTCTTGCAGGAAACCATTACTCAAAATCAATCTTTGTCATTACTCAAAATCAATCTTTTTCAATGTTAAATTTTCAATGTTAAATTAATTCACCTCGACTATTAATCTTTTTTTGTAATTGTCTAGATTACATTCATTTCAAATTGGTCACGTGTCCCAGAGTTTTCTAAATGATGCTCTAAAGGCCATGAATTAATTCTGATGGGGATAAATTGTTTTCATTGTTTTTTTTTTTTTAGCTTTTATGGACGCTGAGTCTAAACGGTATTGGTATTCAACTTTTAAAACACTAACTTTAAACTAGAAAAAAAACGGAATCGTTGTTGTACTGTGAGCTTTGTTGGCTTTTATTTTGAAAATGTGCTGACACGTGTTGACCTCATTGTGTTGCTCTGACAGTGGTACCTCCGCTGAGGACGGGACGCTGTCGGGCCGAAGGTGAACGAGAAGATTGCAACACAGAAACTCGCAAGGGAGGATCAGTGAAGCCGCCGGTCGGAGTGAAAACGCAGCGTTAGCAGCGGAAAGTTTACTGTGACTCAGTTTAGCGGAAGTGAGCTCCGGTAAAGTCAGTGTGTTGAGTACAGGTGTCACTTTTCCTGTATGGTTGTTATTTAAACTTATTTAAACGCGGTGAAGTGTTTGGGTTAGCGGCAATAAAAGTTTTCGTCGGTTTAAAAAACAAAAAAACAAAAACAAAGAAGAGCAACAACAATGTCAAGCCTCAGACCCAGACTGTGTGTGCTGGAGAAAGGAACTGGCGGCTACGGGTTCCACCTGCACGGAGAGAAGGGCAAGACCGGGCAGTTCATCAGGCTCGTGGAGCCCGACACTCCCGCCTCCGCATCCGGGCTTCTCGCGGGCGACCGACTGGTGTTCGTGAACGGGGAGAGCGTGGAGGGCGAGAGCCATCAGCAGGTGGTCGCCAGGATACGGGCCACCGCCGGGGCGTTAGAGCTGATTGTGGTCGACGACGAAACGGCTGAGCTGCTGAAGAAACACAACCTGCAGTGCCGGAAAGAATTCGTCACGGAGGGGATTCCCCTGCCCGGTGGGGACAGCGACTCAGACCGCGGGGACACACAGAGCAACGGCACTCCGAGGGAGTCCACCCCTGTCCCGCGCGAGAACGGGGACACTTCTTCGGAGAAGTCGGACAGGCTGAGCACCAAGGTACGCTGCACACTTAACTCTGTGTTCCAGAGACTTATTATTATTATACTTCATTATATTACATTATATCATATTATAGGATATTTCATTATGTTTTATTATATTATTATATTATATTGTATTAACATGGAGTATATAAATAAGCATATTTGTTTGTTGACAAAATATCCAGATTGAAATGTTTATTTTTGGCAAATCCAGCACATTAGGTAAATGGTAAATCAGGGTATTTTATGATGTTTATGCAAAAATCATTATAAAAAAAATTAAATCGCCATAAAGAATTATTGATCATTGACTAGGAGCATCATTTACAATGCCCCAATACATCCAGATATATTAAAGGGACAGCTACCCCATTAGTAAGAGAATGCCAAAGTCTTTGAGGGTTCCCAAATTTATGTAATCTCCTCTATATGCCAATATATCACCCAACTCCACCTATAAAATTAAATAATAATGATTAAAAACACAGTTCATCACATATTACTGTAGTATAGGAGTCAGAGTAGACTGGTCAGCTCCATCAGCAGAAACAGCTGATCCTATCTGATCAGAGCCCAGCATCGCCTGTGAGCTGCAAAGGTTAGGTGAGAATAGATCCTCTACTAAGTAACTACTTCCATTGCCAGTGAAAGGCTATAAGCTAAGGCAGAGAGGTGACACAGCACAGTGAAATGTTCCAGGCCTCCACTTATTCCGGCTGAACAGAGTCTCTGTCAAATAAATGTCTGTCAGCCTCTCCGTCTCCCCTCTTGAATTCCCTGACAAGTTTGGCTTGTTGGATCAGATACTTTGTCAAACTGATGCATGTCAATAAGACACTATTCAACAAGACACTAAGAAATATGAGCTGACATAATGAACTAAAAATAGCACTTTCATTGCACATGTCCAGAGTGTCTAGAATTTAGTGTCGGATGGAGGTGTGTCAGTTTTTTTTTTGTTTTTTTTTGAATTTCTGAATGGGCTTTGTAGACGGAAGTCACAGAAAGAGCTTGATCAGTAACACTAGTCTGACGCTATGTAAAATACTTTGAAACACGTTTCTCGCTTTTGTTCACCATAATCCTGCCTTTTTGAAAGACAAGGCTTTTGTTGTTGGTTATGAAACAATTTTATAACATACCCTTTGAAAGCGTTGTAAATATACTAGATTTTGCAGGCTATGTAGCTGTTTTAGCCAGAGCAAAGTCTGGGCCCTGATTTAAATGTTGTGTAACAGCGATGCAAAATAGCCTCATTGTGGAGGTGTTCAGCGGTGTGGAACTCTGAGAAGTGGAAGTGTTTTTAATTTAGCTCTCAGAAAAATAACAGGATACTTGGTTATTTTTAGACATGACCCCCTCAGGAGGTAGGAGTTAAGGATCAGCTACAGAACTGCATAAAGGATCTGGTAGTGATTCAGGATCTTGCAGGGATTATATTATAAATACTCAGACATCTGTAGGTTAGCATGAGGGCTGGAACTGATCATTATTTTAACTGCTGATTAATCTGTGAATTGTTAAAGGTTTAAAGTGTCATGGACAGTGGTCATGAACGTTGCACTGTTACTACTGTTGTTATACTACACTGGGTGTCTGTAGGACAATAAGTCTTGGATATGAAGTTGTAAGTCAAATTCCAAGTCAAGACTTAAACTTTTTGTTTCGAATCATACACAAGTCGTTATGAATTAGGAGCAGTGGCAACATTAGACTAACTGTACTGCTCACTACGTATCAGTAGCCAAGTTTGCATCCAAATTTAGTCAATTCATTTCCAGAAAATCATCAGAAGAAAATGAGGATTAATGTGCATTTCTGCCCACTATTTTGAAAAGAATATTAGGAGCTTGACACATCGAGATAAACAGCTGGTGGCACTCAAATGTGATTTTATTTTTTGTGATTGGCTACTGATATATTGATTTATATATAGCTCTATATATCTGTTGTTAAAAAATTCATTTAGGGATGTATTGATCAAGTTTTCTGTTCCTGATTCCAGTCTGTGTCCTTGAATATTGAGTATCTGCTAAATGTAGACTGCTAGTCTAAGTCTAAAGTCAGTATATTCATGACCCGAGTCTGACTCAAGTCCCAGTTGTGACTTAGCCCACACTGTGTGTCTCTGCATGCGGCTCCTGTTCTACTGTTATAAATGGGATTTCGAGGCTCATCCCCCTTGCTCACGCTCTGATCCTCAGTCAGTGAAAAGCCCACGCTGGTTTACTGGGATGCTACAAACCTCCTGCTACTTTCCTCCCTGATGGGAGACTTGACAGAGTCTGACTGATGGTCTGATACTGGCCCAGATACCAGCCTCCCAGTGGGATACACTGGAGTGTGCTGGCTAATGATGACGTGAAACACGCCTAGCAGAGCATAATCGTGGTCTAACAGTTGTTTCTTTCACATCTCTGCCTGTGGTCAGACTTGGTATTGCAGTTCAGGACTCAGTCACCAAACTTTTTTCACACCGTATTAACTAAACTCCTCATGGTGACAGTCTGAACACACACACACAGAGTTGGATATCTAATTCTGCAGAGGTTGCTTTTTTCTTGGGAGATAAAAGCTTGAACTGATTGAGCGTGTCATCATATTATGGTAACATCCTGGCCTCCAGCTTTTCAGTCCGTCACTATACCGAGAACTGTCTGTTGGTCACCATAGAGACTCCCAGCAGCAGAAAGAGAAGAGAGGCTTTGTCCATAGTGTTTGCATGGGGAGAAAGACTTCTGGGCCAGGGAGGAAAGGAGAGAGGGCTCTCATGCCTCAACAAGGAGGAGGCCATGCTGTCCCTGAAATACCTAACACACACTGTCAATAGGGCTGGAGTGAAGTGTGTGTGTGTGTGTGTGTGTGTGTGTGTGTGTGTGTGTGTGTGTGTGTGGACAAGAGGGGGCCGGCCACATTATTAAACAGCAATTTGTCCTGAACCCATAGATGTGTAAATGTCGAACAGAGAATGAAACCATAGGATCCTAAATGAATTGGTGTTCAAAGTGTGAAGGCACGGTTTGATATATTGAGGTTCTTGACCTCAGTATATAAGTTGGTGCTATTTCTTTCCTGTAAATTAATTGTTCTGCTACTTTTTGTCATTTGTCCTAAGAAAATTAAGTTTTCTTCTCAGCTTTTAATGGACAATCCATTGGTTACGCATTTGGAGAAGACATTGACATATTATGTTTCCCCCATTGTCTAACAACGACAGTTTTCACCCTCCGAGCTCCCTCTGTGAGCTGTTACAGGAGAACTTAAGACTTTGATCTGTATACTTGGAGCGAAGGCCTTGAGGCAGCTCTTGTCTTTCCAAAGGATAATTTCTTCTTTTAGTGTTTCACAACACATCTTATCACTTGGCACATATGAGCCTGGGAAAGAACAATTAATCTCTAACTTTATTGATTCAGGAGTAGTGAACACTGTAAATCAGGATTATGGTGATCCTGTACGATATGGCTGCAGTTGCTTAAGTTTATTCCATTGACAGAATGTTTCCAGCTATGATATAACAGCAGCAGATTAGGGACAGTCATGAATCTACTCTTGTATATTCAGTTCTGTCATATCGTATATCGACCTGGTCAAACATATGCTGGTTCCAGCTTTGCAAATGTGAACCGTTGTTGTTCTGTTTCATATAAGCTTCACCCTCTAAGAGCTGTCGCTACTGGGTTTATCCCTCGCTCATGCACAGTGGATCATCATCTGATGGAAATGCTGTTTAAATGAGCCAACACGTTTTTCATTATCAGTCTTACTACTCCCCCAGTCAGTGTCAGGCCGTCCACATACACTGCAGTGAGACTGTCCTCCCTTAAAGGATCACCCTGTAGGTCGTCTGTGCAAGCAGCTGATTATGACCCATAGTTAAGTTTTATTGTTGAGTTTTACTGGCGACCTGTAGCAGCTGTAGTAGTTATGATGGGAGGAGGAAGTTAGGTAACGTAGTATATAGAGTGATAAAGTCTGTGTCAGGAGGAGACCTGTGTGGATACATGGGTCAACAGAGACAACTGTTTGTTTCCCATTTCTTTAAACCATGTGTGCTCCACATCCTTAGTGTAACTCAGACCAGGATTGTTTCCTAAACCTATCCAAAACATGACTGTTCCATAAGCTTAACCGTGAAGGTCTGGTACGCCAGTCAGTACACTCTGTGTGTTTATTATTATTGCTATTATGACAAAGGTCTGGTACACCTGCAGCCGGAGGGGCACTATTTGAGGAGGTGGGTTGTTTCAGAGGGTAGGGACACACGGCCTACATGGTTGTACAGGATGGAGGACTGCAGCTGATAAACTGTTAATAGTTGGAGTTACATTATAGCCTATACTTAAAGACAGTGGCATCAAATTACTTATTTTTTATTTCATCAACTGTATGTGTGTGTCTTTATTACATAGCACTGACACAGCAGAACAATAACTTTCACATCAGAAACTTTACAGAAGGGTGTAATAATCTTTTCTCTCTCATTTGTGAGACTTAATGTGGCTTATTTAATGTTACAGTATTTTAATGACTCTTAAATGGAGTGTATGCTCGAGTTTAAGAGTTAGTTTTTAGTACGAGTAGTTTCTTATGAAGGAAAAATCAAAGTTTTTACTCTGAGACCAAATCTTGATGACACTGACAGGGGGAGCAGCCTTTCATCAGATGGTTCTTTATATGGGCTGCCGTCCAAAACAAACTTCATAAAAGTGCTGTTGGCGTCATCTGACTGAGATCCTCAATGCATCTCGTTTTCTTAAGCTGCTTTCACACATGCACTGCAACCCTGAACATTTTTAGACATCACCCACTGGAGCTGTGTGTGTGTGTGTGTGTGTGTGTGTGTGTGTGTGTGTGTGTGTGTGTGTGTGTGTGTGTGTGTGTGTGT
>JBBMJY010000014.1:2129295-2186391 GCA_037833715.1 Toxotes lorentzi
GTGTGTGTGTGTGTGTGTGTGTGTGTGTGTGTGTGTGTGTGTGTGTGTGTGAGTGTGTGTGAGTGTGTGTGAGTGTGTGTGAGTGTGTGTGAGTGAAGCAGCTTCTCTCAAATCTCTGAAAACGATGCAGCAGGTTTAGAAACAGATAAAGTGACTGGATGGTTACAGAATATTCAGCCTTTATGAGGTGACATGGTAACAGACCTATGAATGACAGCTTCAACAGATTTTAGCCTCATTTAAAATCCCTGCCATTCGACGCTGTCGCTGCCGGTTGGTGTGAAATGCATTCTGGGATACTGGCTGTATACTTCAGTGTGAACAGTCGGCGTGGTAATGGCATGGTTAATTATACATTTAGTAGAATGGCTGCACAGTTATAGGTAAAATATATTCTCCCTTGATTATTATATTGCATGTTTTCTTCAGAAGATGGAGAAACGATATGATGGTATGCACTAAGCTGTATGATCTATCAATGTGTGGCCAGCTGTCAAATAAATCAACCTTCTGAGGCTTCAGACAGGAACAGAGGCCTGTTTATTTACTCTTCCTCCACACTGCACATGCTGTGGTGCAACCACAAAGTGCCAGTGACAGTAAAACACAAATGACCAACTGTTTATAAGTTGCACACAGCAGCAGCAACATATCACAAACTGGCTCATTTTGCTCTTTAATTCACCATGACACACACACACACACATCAGATTCCTGTGCACAGATCATCACGTGGTGTGACACAGTTCTGTCCCTTCTGTAACGGCTTATGGAGAAAAGGGGAGCGCTTGGTTTGATGCAGCAGATCTCCCTGCTAACGCAAACACGGCAGCACTGTTTGGATTTTTATCACAATCTCATTGCTGTAAAAAAAATGTGATTGGAGAAGGTGTGTGTGAGTGGTGGTCTCTGTGAGCTTGATGTGCAAAATGAGTGGAATGCCCCTTTAATCAGCAGCCAGCGAGAGCTCTCTGTGTTGGTGACGCTCCACAGGCACAGCAGGGTGAGTTTATCATAAGTAAACACTCTCCTGTAGGAAGGAACAGCAGTGCTCCCTCCTCCTCTGTCCACACACACACACACACACACACACTGACAACATGGGAAAAGTGGATTGGCCCCTCTGGTGACATTGTGGCTGACCCTTCACCATGGCAACAAGAGCTCAGCAGTGTGTGTGTTTCCCTCTCTCTCTCTCTCTCTCTTCTGTGTCCTGGAGGATCATGGGATTGAAGTGGCTTTAACTCTCAAGGCGAGTTGGGGATTATGCTAATGAGATGACTAACAAGCACAGTTCCCATACCCACTTGCAGCCAGATTCTACCCCTCTGCAGCAGGAACAATCACTCATTCACCAGCAATTACATAACAGCGCTTGGCATAAACACTCATGATGACCTCTGACCTTAAATGTGTGTATGTGTGTCTGTGCAGTTGGCTCAGATTTACCCACATGTACAGGAGCTGAGAAACATTGTGTTGTAAACAGACTGTTGTGCCACTGTTTTTGGGCTTGTTCACACCTGCATCTCCACTTGAGTCTTGATTCTCCAGTCCAGACCACCTCCCAATGTGGTCTGGGTGATCGGATCTCAGTGTGTCCTCAGTGTTGTATTGGGTGCACTTAGACCTGAATTTACAGCTGTCCACAGCTGTCCACCAGGGCCTCACATGTCATGTGAGGCCCTGGTGGACACCCTGGTGTTTTTATTATTATATTCAAATATTTAACATCAACAAATAGCTTCATAGGTCCAACCATTTAAATCAAACACTCCTAGACAGAGTCAATATGTCCAGAGGTTAAGTTGTGATGGTGAAAACATGAAGGCCATTAAAAGAGCAGTGTGTGAATTAAAATGCAGTTGTTGTGGTGTAGTGTGTGCTCGTGTTAAAAGCCTCTCTAAGCTTCTAGAAAACATCTCCACAGAACTGCTGTTTATATGAGGCAATTTTTTTTTAGAAGAGCAGCTGTTTATGATCAGATGCCCATTTCATTCGCACAGGAAGTGACTGACACAGAGAGGAGCTCTGTAGAGCAGCTCACAGTTTAAAGCTTAACAAAGTGCTTTTAATATTTCAGCCAGTTCTCCATCCTGCACAGGGGTTAGTGCTGACACTGAGCCTCAGCTTTAATAAGTGAGCGATGAGTGTGTGACCAGAGCTGTTCAGCACTGACAGGAGGGGTCTACTGACCCCTGCTGGACAGCTTGAGGCATTAACTGCACAGCCCAAAATACATCGCATCTCACTTACACCTGGTGGTCTCTGTCCACACAGGTATTTTGTTTTGAGGTGTTTGTAAAGGTTAGGTCCTCTGAAGGAACCAGGCCACAGACAGAGCAGTGAAGTCAGAAATGACTGACACACTGATTGAACTGTGTGTCTGGTGTTTGTTCACACAGGCATCGGCACAGATGAAGCCTAAAGTGTCCGTGAGCTCATCAGCCTCCAGTGCCTCCTCCAACGCCTCCCTGCCAGCAGCGACTACCAGCTCCTCACCTGCAGAGGTACTGTGTGCATCCATGTGTTAGCATCTTAGAATCACTGTAACTCATACCTCATACATCACCTGTTTGACCAAACATGTTATGTTTTCCATTGCATCACACACACTGATTTGGTGTCATGGCTGCTGGGGAAAATTTGTGATACTGTCAGTGTGTATAAGATATATATATATCTGTGGACTCTTTTGTGTGTGTGTGTGTGTCTCTCCAGGTTGAGAAGGGCCCGGAGCCAGCCCCGGAGCCTGACACCCTGGGTCTGAGTATGTCACTGGCTCAGGCCAAAGAAAGAGCCCATCAGAAGCGAGCTGCCAAGAAAGCCCCACCCATGGACTGGAGCAAGAGGAACGAACTGTTCAGCAACTTGTAAACATCACCTCCTCCTCCTCCTCCCCCTTCGTCTTCTCCTTCAGTTCCTTCTCCTCCAGACTCATCTGTCCTGTCCTCTGGTGGAGAACCCAGAGAGATAATCAGCCACTGTTCTCCACGTGTCTGGTCTCCAGATTTGGTTTTTTACCTTATCACACTGCAAATGAAAGACACAGTGTTCATGTAGAACAATTTAAACTCTCCTGTTAAACAGTATTATTTGATGATTTTAATGTTTTCATTTAGGATTTTTGCCACTTTTGAGATATCAATGTCACACACAGAAATGAATGTTAATATATAAAGGAGACTGTTTGACAGAGGAAGAATAGTAATGTACAGTTTCTCATAAGAAAAGGACCACGTCAAGAAGAATGGAGGACAGGGAAAGATAAATCACTGAGAGATTTTCAGTCAAGATTTGAAATCTACAGTATAAATAAGTGTCTGAAATCAGCAACTAGAATTAAAGAATGTCTCTTTCCTCAGTATGTGTGAATGAACAGTGCTGAGTAACTCTGCTGAGCCCTCACTGCCAAAATAACCATTCCACGACAATCTGTTTTCCTGTCGAAACTGTTCCAACGCCGATGGCGTGTTGAAGTCTGAACATGGCTGAAGGGAGTCCACAGCCTGTAAGAATCACGGTCGTCTTAGCCTCCAGGGTTTCTGTCATCAATGAAATGATTTTTTCATGTTTCTCTTGTTAGATTTGTACATACATGAGTAAATGATTTAAGAAGAAACTTTTATTTTGACTGACTCTAGAGACGTGAAGCTCCTTGGTATGTTTGGTTTGGCTCTGCAGTGATTATCAGCTACAGGTGAAAACGTAAAGCCTTCAGGTGAACTGACGGCTCTGCTGTGGACTGTACTGATGAGCACTGACAAATATAACATTTGGATCAAACTGAACCGAGTCTGTTTTGTATTGTTGTTCATTCTAGACTTTGGAAACATCATCAGTAAAAATCTTAAAGCTGCACTAACCAATCTAATCAATATTTTCATATTATATACATATAAGAGATTAAATGTGGCAGCTTGGCCATGCAGCCTTTATAGAAAATGGTCTGAAAAGTGAAGCCAATGCGGAACTGTCTTACAGTGCAGTGCTACTTTGGGCCGCAAGGGGTCAGAAAAATCTCTGTCTCCACCGACTTTCATTCAAAAAGCATCAATTTCTCTCATGACATACAAAGCCAATGAAGTTGTTATGGTGTCAGCAGCTATATTCACTCCGTCTGATCAACGTTATGGTGGTCCTTCTGAAAATATTTCCCTAATTAATAAAATGTTAGGCCTCAAAGAACGGTAGGTTTGGGGGCGTGGCTGGTTTGATTCACTCACCTGGTCTGATTGTTCAGAGCCAGGTGGATCATTCACAGGTGAACTCGAGTTGCGTACATTGTTTTGAAACAGCGGTGTTGTAATTACTGTTAATTCTCTTTATTTGTCCGTGGAATAGGCATTTTCACAGGTTCTTATGCTGCTCTTCAGCTGTTTTAATACGTTTTTCCGGTTCATCGTAACTATGGTGAGATGTACTAACAGACCCTCCAGGGATTCTTGTGTCCAGTTTTTCGGTAAAGAAATTCTTGTTTTCTTAATGCAGAAATGAACGGTCCACTTTAAACGTTGGTGCGTTTTATTTCAGGTGTTGTGACCGGTAAAGAGGAGGCAGTTCGCATCAAAGCTGAGACTTAGCGCTAGCGTTAGCATGTCGTGGTACTTGGTCCCTTCAGGCTGGTAACCCATGTTAACCACTGTTAACCTGAGCTAAGCATTGTTAAGCCATCCGTTGATATAACCGCAGCGTTACAGTTGTAACTCTAACCAAAGTTAAGCTAAGGACATGCATTGGTTTTGTTATGTGTTTTTGGTACATTTGACGAAGTGTTTTAGCAGAGACTGTGGATGCAAATTGGACTGCACCAGAACGAGGAGGTGATTGGAGGACTACACCAGACGCAGCAGCTGATTGGCGAGGCGAGGTCGCGCCCTAGGAGAACACACTCTCTAGGGTCAAATGGTCCCGCCATTGAAACTGTTCAACGGGACGTTGTGATCGTCGAGGTGACCGTAACCTTTAGGTTAAGTAAATGTGGTTAAAACTTTAACATTCACTTTCTACGTTGTTATGAGGTTGTTCTGAAAATTAGCTGTATCTCTTAAGGTAAAGGGGTAAGCTGTCCTTCTACAGTCACATTGCTAACGTGGTGTAGTACAGCTGTTTGTGTAGTTCAGTAGTATAGACTTGAAATATTGCTGTGTTATTCACACAATGATCATAACACAGTTAGAAGTCATTCTGTACACAATTGTATAGATCTGTCATATTAGAGTTTGATTTAAATACTGTAAGTATATACAGGGCAGTCCTTATCTCAGAGGTGTCCAAACTGTTCCTCAAAGGGCCGTGTGGCTGCAGGTTTTTGTTCCAAACTAGCAACAGCACACCAGACTTGACTCATTTAATCAACTGATCTCAGTCTTCAGACAGTTGATTGGTCAAACTGTGTGCTCCTGATTGGTTGGAACAAAAACCTGCAGCCACACGGCCCTTTGAGGAACAGTTTGGACTCCTCTGGTTTAGCTGAAACAGACATTCATTTTCCTGTTCTGATGAGCTGTTATATGTGATTCAGTGTCATCCTCCATGTCTTCACTGATGTGTTTTTCTTTTATTAATGCCACAGGTTTCAAGGAAGACCTCACGTGTGGAGCAGTATTTTCTGGCTGTGGAGAAGAGAGACCTCATGGACATCTTTGGTTGTTAGCTGGGCTGTGATCATGATGCCAGAAAACCAGATCCAGCTTCCTCTGATGAGAGGACAGACCAACTTTAACTTTTTAGAGGTTTCCTGTTCTCTGTCAATCACAGGTTCAGTTAGGGCCTGTACTCCTGCTGTTGTTAGAGGTGATGGTAGTAACATTTTTAAAAACAGGATGTTAAAAATATTTAACTGGAGTTAATTGATTGGTCAACTCTAGCACAGTCACAACTCCAGTCAGTTTTGTTATATTGGTAGGTAAGTAAACCTGCTGTGACTGAACTGCACTGAATGCATTTCCTGCAGGCTTTTCCAAATTAACCATAAACTTAATGAATAAAACAGGACACTGAGTTCAGTGTCATTAAAAATGAAAAGTACATTAGACACAGAAGGAAAGCACAAACTAACGTCTTTTCATCCTCAATTGTCACTGTTCAAGCACAGCAACATTTAATTCCATTTCTTTAAAGCTAGTGTAGAAGTAGCCTCTTAATTATGCTAAACCTGCATCAGGGTCTTGTATAATAACTATACTGTTCATGCTGCAATTGAAACAAGATATGCACCATAAAAACAAACACAGGTCAAGAGCTTCATCAATACCTTTATTGCACATTAAAAACTGCATTAATTTCAACATCTGTATTATACAAGTGTATAAAAAAGTGTATTAAACTGAAATAACTACTTGCTGTTGAGACCTGGTTTACTTTAGTCAATGAGGAGAGATAAGTTTAACCTGACATGTCATTAGGTCATGGTATCCAAGGGTTGGTTGAAGGCAACTGAATTTCTTGTTTGAAGCTTGAAGGAGAAGCTTCTTCAGTTCTAGAGACTGGTTAGACAGTTCAAACTTTTAAACCCATCCCTGTCTCACCTCGTAGGTGGTACCTCTGGGAGCAATAGAAACCACTCAGTGGAACATTCACACCTTGGGTGGTTCTTGCTGGTCTACCTCAAGTGGGTCCTTAGCACCTGAGGGTACTAAGGTGATCCTAGAAACTAGGCATCATGTGAGTCGCATGAGCCCAGCTGTGAATGTGTTAGTCGTTTGGGGAGGGATCTCAAAACTGCATTATACTATACATTATACTATACAGCTGGTGTCTTAGACATAGATGACCTCCTTAACTCCTTTCAAAACAGAACATCCATCACTGAATAGTCTAAGAGCCTATGCAGTCAAATGCAGTAAGGAGTGTTCTGACCTATACATAGGAGCTATAGACTAAACAACCACTCCACAGACACATGGCTCAAAACTCGGCTGTTCACCTGCATCTCAAGGAGAAGGCCTGGACTCTGAAGACAATGATGAGAACATAGATGGTTTGAAAGAGGAGTTAAGGAGGCCATCTATGTCACCCACCTATAATACAGTTTTGAGATCCCTCCCCAAACGACTAACCCATCCACATCTGGGCTCGTGACTGGAACGACTCACATGATGCTTAGTTTCTACCATCAACCTAGGGTACCCTCAGGGGCTAACAAGTCCACTTGAGGCAGCCCAGCAGGCGCCACCCAAAGCGGATTAAATGGCTCCCAGAGGTACCACCCACTGGATGAGATAGGGATGAGTTTAACTGTTTGGACTCTCTAACCAGTCTCCAGAACTGAAGAAGCTTCTCGGATGAGAGGTGAAACGTCTTCAGGCTTCAAACAAGAAGTCCAGTTGCCTTCAATCAACCCTTAGGATCTGCCCCGGAAGCTGTTCAAAATATAAGTTCATTTAGTGATGAAATGAATTCAGTTACACAATAACAGCCGAAGTGTGTAAAACCTTATGCGAAGGTGTGTACAACTGTGCATCTTAAACAATGAACATAATGTAAATGGCTGTAACACCGTCCACACACCTGCCAGTCCTGTGGATCTTCCCCGGATCAGCCTCAGCCTTCACCTGCATCTGTAGGAATTGACACACAGTTCGCTTATAGTTAGCTAACACCATGTAACTTGAAACTTCAACAACTATACTGTTACAAGGTTACTCCTCACATACGCAATGTTAACTAACTGTGAACATGAATACAATTAGCTAACACTTAGCCATACCGTTTACCTCGAACCGTAGAGGCTAACTTTCGCACGGTGCAGCCAGTGTGACAGTCGGGTCGTCGGTGTCTTCCTCCAGTCTCGCTCTTCTTCCTTTTGTCTCTGTTGTTAATATTGTAGAGTCATAACGCGTTTTGATATCTGTAATTTAAACGGAAACATTTAATACATATACATTTACACCCCCACGTGTTACGAACGCTCTCCTGCTCTTAGCTGCGTCTTTGTGATCTGACTCAGGTGCGGATGTTCATCAATGCAAATGAACTCCGCCAGGACAAGGAGGTGATTGGACAACTGCACCAAGCGCAGCGGTGATTGGTTCCTGCCAGACCACACGTCAAACATGAAGAGCAGGTGGAAAAGCTCAGTTCTGAAGGTAAAGGCAGTAGTGTTGCTGAGTATAGGAGCTCCACTCTCACCTATCTTTCTATTTGACTGAATGTAATCACGGTGCTTGTAAGATTCACTTCCTGTGTGAATCCACCTGAACACACACAACACTTCCTCGGTACAAATTCTCATTTTAATGATACAGAATTCAGCGGAAATATGAACAAACGTAACATCAAACCTGAACAGAGAAATAAATAGTACTAAAAAGATTTAAGTATCGATGTCAAATTGCTTTGCAACTGAAAATCTTAAAACATGCCAACTCCCTGATCCTGTTACAGTACACCCAAATCTTCTCCCAGTGGAGGTTTGGGAAGGAAGTAATGAGTGCTGTTTACAAAAAAGAAAATCAGAGAGGATTAAAGGAATAAAGGATTAAAGGTGACTATATATAATGCCTTTTCTTTACTGGCCTTACTGAAAGAGGATGGCTCACAAACAAGCATTCAACCACACAATAAACATTTGGCATTGAGCCAGGTGAATTAACAATAAAACATCTTTTCATCTGTAAGGTGCATAAAGATGAGAGGGATCAGGAAACGAAAGTAAAATAGTCAAATAAAATAAAATTGCTGAGGAACACTCAGGTAACAATGGTTCATATAGTTGGTCTAATGAAACAAGTTCAACCTATCTCTGGATTTAATGTCTCCTTGCAGCTTCTGCTAACCTTGGGTTTAGTGATTCAACTCGAAGCTTGTGCACATGGAGGAGGTGGAGTCAGTCATATACAACAGATCCAGACTGAGCAGAACAGTTATTGCTTAGTGAGTCCCTGACCCTTAATGGGGTCTAGAGGAGGGCACTAAAATAATTTAAATGCAGCATTATAAAATTCACAATAAAAATATTATATTTGGCAATTATTCATTCTATTCTCTCTGTTCTGCCTCTAAATTATGTTTTAACAGTTTCATTTGACACAAGCCTTTTAAAAATACACTTTGCAATTCAACTTTAAAATTCAATCATTAGTTAATTTAAAGACAGAACAGGGAAAAAAATCAGTTGGGAGATGTAATATTAATGCAATCTGAATTTCATTGTTTTATAACAGCTTTTATAAAAGGTATCCATATACATACTGACTTTAATTATTCTGGTGGCACACTACAGACCCCATCATGCTTTGCACTGTCAAATCTGCAAAAGAAAAAAAACAAAACAAAACAAGGAGACAGATGTAGCATCTCTTACAGTGTTCAGTCACTTTTAAATATAATTAACATGCTCTTTCACAGAGGCTGACCTTACTTGAAATGCTGTGTAACAAGTCATTGCTGAAAGCTTTAAATGCACATCCCTTTCTTTGGAAACAGCACAGTACAGTGCATTTACTACAGTAAATTCACTTCATAGCACCCTGAGGCGAGCTGAGACCTGGGCTGAACTCCACAGACTCTCAGCAACTGTCAGAACTGATAAACGTGTTTCCACTCACATTAACAGTGCTTTAAAGAACGATTGGTTCCTGACTTGGTGCTGACAGAAACCTGCTGAACTGGATAAAAGACTTTGGTTAAAAAACATGTCAAATCAAATCTACTACATACATATGGAATATTCTGCTTTTAATACAATAAACAATATTTCCCCATGTTATAGACAATAAGCAGCAATATAACACAGTGATGCTAATATACACCAGAAGGATTCAAAGAGTGGATCAGTCAATAGGAACTCCATTTGTTAAAAAACACACATATAGAAGTATAAATATATTCAATACAAATATATCTGACTACATACATACACAGTGCCACCATTGACTTTTCTAAACATTTACAGGTAACAGGAATAAAATGGACCCTCATTCCCTTTAGTTATAATGTCCTGAACACACACGCAGACATCTGGTAGCTGGTCTTGCAGGTGCTGTTTGTTTTTGCTCCAAAAAGTGGTCGTGTTGAGGGAAAAACTGGGAAATATTGAGGAAAAGTTTTCAGGAAATCCTCAATGATTCATCCAGAGTCCTGTGGAGGTTCTGAGCTTAGCTGAGTCTTTCTTCTTACCAGCATCAGAGAGGGAGCTCCTGCTCGCTGGTGTCTGAGTCTCAGTTTTCTTTTCTTTCTGCTCCCTTCAGAAAAGACGCTGAGAAGTCACTCCAACATGGCGTCCAGCTGGTCAGCCAGATCATCGAACATGTTGCTGATGTCATCCAGGATATTTCCTGCAGCCTTCACTGTGCTGCTGCCGCTGAGGAACAAACATGACAGTGTTAGAAACCTGCTGATGCAGGTCAAGTTGTTCCAACAAGTAATGCTACTAAAAACAAGCACCCTGGTACTTTGTCAATCTCCATAATGAATTTCCTCAGTGGAGAGCCGATTAAATTGAAATTATAATTCCAGACCACATGGGTGTGGGCTGAGGACTGCTGCTTGTTTTTCTAGTTTTGTCCATTACAGTTTAACACTGTCCTGTTAATGCCTTCTGCTAACACTTAGGTGAACACAGGTTTCAACAAATGAAATGCCAACAGAAATAAAAACATGTTCACTGAATCCAGCTGCTGCTTCATGTGTTGCTAACTTTAGTTGCGCTCTACTGTAAAAAATCTCACTGAGACGACAGATACTCATCATAAGCCCCAGGTTGGAATAAAGTGGAATTATCCTTTAATGACAACATTTCTGTGTGTACATGAGTGAAGATCAGAAGTCTTTACCCGTCCACGCTGCTCCCCTGTGCCAGTTTGTTCTCCACCACTTTGAGAGCAGCCTCCAGTGACGTACTGGTTTGCTCCAGCCTCTTCTGAGCCAACACTTCCAGACCAGCCACAACGGCCTGGGGAGTTCCTGCTTTCCCTGCCTGGCCCGACAGTGCTGACTGCACTGGAGAGGATGGAGCAGCGAACGCGACACTCTGGACATTCAGTCCTGTGGGACACAAAGTGCTGATTTAGATTTTGTGTTAGAGAACAAGTTGAACTTGTTTGGAAAATCTGTTCTGTGGTCTGTGTTACCTGCTGTTGATGGCGAACTGAGCTGAGGGAGTCTTGATGCTGACAGTCCAGCAGCTTTCTGTGGACTCTTGGGCTTGGACATCAATGACTGTGGGTGCTCCACAGGTTTCGGACTGGGTGCACACGTCTGTGTGTGTATGCTGCCGCCCAGCTTCGGTGAAACTGTGTGAATCTGTACACTGGTTAGTTTAGGAATGGCTGTTTGTGCACTGGCTTGTACTGAAGGAGGTGTCTTCTGTGGGGTTGTTGGTCTGCTGTTGTATAAGGGTTGTCTGAGAGGACTGGAAGGTTTTGAGGACACCAGAGGCTTCGGGCCTTTTCCCATGGAGCCTACTCTCTGGAAAACATTTCTCTGAGGTTCTTCGTCGCTCGGTGTCTTGGCATCGTTGTGTGCGTTTCCATTGTAGTTTGTGGTTTGCAGGCGGCTGTCGTCTCTGCTGGGTGTAGAAGCCTCCTCGGGTAAGCTTGCATCTTTGTCTTTGGGTTTGTGTCGTCTCTTCACTGTGTCAGACTCTTTCAGATTGAACTCTGGGAGCTCCAGGCTGTTTGGGGTCTGGACTGGGTCCTCTGGAGGAGTCTTTACTTCAGCATCTGCCTGGGTGGCAACTGCTATCCTGGGTCTCTGTTTGATGGTGAGGTTGCCCTCCTCGGCGAAAGGCAGATGGTCACAAGAGCTGTGCTTTGGAGACTCAGCAGAACTCTTTGATGTTCTTTCACCTTTTCTTGCTTTCTCTTTCTCTTCAGATGTTCCACCTGTACCTCCACTTCTTTGTATGTCAGTATCTCCTTCTGTCCTCTCACTTCCTGTCCTGCTTAAACCACCACGGCCCAAGGCGGGGACAGGTTTTAAGTGCTGTAGGATGATGTGAGAAGGAATTCCATGTAGAATCGGGGAGGAAACGGGGCTGAAAACAGGTGAAACAGGGATTTGGGTCGGTGGAATATCTATCCTCCTGGATGGACTGCTGCTGCTGCTGCTGCTTCCCTCTAGCCTGGCTGCAATACTCCTCACGCTGCCTGCGCTCTCCACCTCCACCCCACCCTTCACCTCTGGCTCCACCACTTTCCCGTTTCCCACTTGTCGTGTCGGGCTGCCACTTACCGAGCTCATCCTCTTAGGTGGCGGCGGGGGTGGGCCTTTGCGTCGGGAGCGCACGGCAAAGGAGTGGCTGCGGTTGATGTGGCGTTGGGCACCTGTGGCGCTGGTGTGCCCACGTCCCGGCCTGCGTGACAAGGTGGCGTAGGAGGGCATGACTGCTGAGGAAACAGAGCTGCAGGGGACAGCGAGGTCGTCGTCTTCGTCTGGCTCGCCATCAGACATGGCGTAGCGAGTCAGGCTTTGGGAGCACTTCTTGTGCAGGCCCCTCTGGATGTCATCGACTGGGGCCTGTCCAGGATGTCCCAGCAGAGGGACAGCTCCAGGCAGAGGCTTAGGGAGCACCCGTGGAGCCCCATTGATGCCTCCTGCGTGAGCCTGGATGTAACTGAAGGCCTTTTGGGTTGGGGAAGGCTGTGGAGATGTAGAGGATGGGGAGGAGGGTGGGTGGTGCTGAGGCTGATAGAGTCGGTTAGGAGACTGGAAGTGTTTGGCTTTGGGTGGGACCGCTGGGTAGGCGAAGCGAGGCATTTTGCTAGGGGTTAGCGGAGGTGTGAGGGGGGAGAAGGGAAGTTTGTTGGGAGTCGCAGACCGGCTCTGGTGCTCCCACATCTCTGTGGGTCTCTGTCTATTTCTGCCTCCAGGACTACTTCCTCCACGCTTGGCCTCCTCCCCCCCTCCACACGCCACACTCTCCTCAGACCGGCTGGATGTTCTGGCTGAAGACGGTGTGGCTTGTGGCTCGTGAGAATATCCTGAATTTGAATGTCCAGAATTCCCAGAATTCCCTGAGCCACGTGACCGCATACTAATGCTCTCCTGACTGACTGACATGGCAGATATAGCCGCCGCAGAGGTCACGCCCCTGATGCCAAATGCCTCTGCGGCCCCTCCTCCTGCTCTGCCTATCATAGCACTCTGCAGCTCAGCGCTCAGCTCACTGTCCTGGAAGGAGAGGAGGGCCCTGGGCGTGCGAGGGGAGGGGCAGCAGTTGTCAGGTGGAACGTCAGAATGAGTGTGAGCATGCATTTTGTGTGTTGGTGTGTGCTCAATAGCCACCAGCTCCAAAGCCGCAGGGGGCTTCCTTCTGAGAGTCCCGCCTCCGGCTCTGTCAGCATTGTTACGAGAGCGCTGCAGGTCACAAAGTCTCTTCACTGCTATCATTAGCTTCTTTTGATGGCCTGAAACACAACAGTGCAAATTAGCTAAACACACAAAATGCCATGGCAATCTATCTGTTAAATTATGAGACGCCTTGTTTGCAAATCTGAAGAAGGTGAAAAGTAAAGTGGAACAGCTTCATCCTTTGGCTGCACCATGAACACCCACAGCAAATTTCACAGACATCTGGTCTGATCTCTCACCTAGCTTGGTGATGCCTATCTCCTGTAGGTCCTCCCAGGTGATGTCCTTGACAATAGTGATAGAGTCATAGCCATTGTCACACAGTCTCTTCTGGTACTGAGGAAGTCCAATCACACTCAGCCACTCCCCCAGGTCCGACTGCAGCAGCAAACACCGGCCGACAGAGACAGAGAATGAATGTGTTTTATGGTCATGTGTTTCATGACCATCCTGGGTGTTATGTTTCTCTAATTTAAAGGAAGAGTATTTATCTCTGTGACCATGATGGCTCATGGTGTGACACTAGTGGTAAATTCAAATTCAGGATGTGAAAATGTGAAAATGCAAGGGGGGCAACAGAGGTGCTTTCTCACAGGAATGTAATCAGGCAGCCACTCAGGGATACTCAGCTTGCCAATCTCTATTGAGATCTTCTTTCTGTGGCCAGGTTTGGTCACTCCGATTGCAGTCAGGTCCTGAGGAGAAAAAAATATTGTTATATTCTCCATTCACTTCTACAAAGTGGACTACTTGGTCGTAATTTACCAGAAACAAAAAAAAGGAAAAAATTTAGAGAGGGGGTGGTGAGAAACAGACAACAGAGAGGGGTATGATGGACAGGAGAGCTCAGTGCACTGCAGCAGAAGAAAACACAAGTAAACAGAGAAAGACAAGGAAACAAAGCAGAAGAAGAATTTTGCAAATAAATGAAACAAGCACTTTAAGCAACACGCTGAACAAAAGCATGTCAAACTGGTAAATATGTTTACAAAGATGCTTGTTTGTTTTGTTTTTCACTGGCATGCTTTCTAAGGCAAAGTGGTGAAACTGTTTTCTTCATTTGCTTGTGCTGCAGTGAATGCATCACTTTTTCACTCTGATTTTACTCTCACTCCCTTACCTATACTCTTTAGCTCCAACCTGTTTCAATGAAAACTGTTTTCTCCACTGTGTAAAAACCTGCTTCAAGGCTGGGAAAGCCTAACAGTCTGTCTGCTTGGTCTTACTTTTACCAGGTATTATGAGTCTCTCTCTCTCACTGTGTCCGTGTGTGTCCGTGTGTGTGTGTGTGTGTGTGTGGTAAAATGTAGTCCTACCTACTGTAAGTAGTCATGAACCTTTACGAAACATTGGATTATTGCAGGATTTATTGTAGGCTGGTTGTGTTAAACTGTATTAGTTTTATCAAGGTGCACTTAGTAAACTGGCAAGTGAGTGAATGCATCACATCAGTCCTTTGGAATTTGTGGTCCAGTATAATTAGGATCTGTTATTATTATTATTAATATCATAACACAGCAATGATGTGGAAATTAGATGATGATGATTAGACATCTGAATAAAATGCTGAACTGTGAGTGAGATGATAAACACGTCATTTATTAAAGCTAAACATGGAACTGTAACACCGACACACACCTCAGGGGTCATCCTGCTGATGGTGGGCACATCATACCCTGCGTTGATGAAGTTGGATGTGTACTGCTCCAACTGGAACTCACACAACCACTGGTAGATGGCCTCAGCGTCCTGACAACAAAGAGGAGGAAGATTTATGACACACTCTCTCTCACACACACACGTGCGCAAAACTACCCCGACTACTCAACTCACCTTGCCCTCCAGAAGCTGTTCTGGCCTAATGAAGCCTTTCTGAGGAGTGCCATTGACTTGCCGACGGGAACCACCTAGAAAACACACATGATCAATCGTACAGGGCGACGGATGCTTTACTGCAAGTGACCGCAGTCACAGCAGTGAGCGTTGTCTTGAAGAAAACAAGACAACGCTGTTAGCAAGAAACCAAGACACACCCAGATGAAGACACACTGGTATGTGTCACAGGCAAAACTGCCAAAAATAACACAAGTTTAACCAAGTTTTCTCCATACAGCTGTCTGAGTGTGAGTGTGTGTAGGTTGGGGGATAGGGGCTTGTGTTTTTGGGTCTCTCCAGGTGAGTGAAGTTGTGTTATCTACCTGCTCTGAAAGCCCACTGAGCACAGTCATGACTCATCTCTCCTTCAGTCACGACACATGACCACAGATCTCAGAGGAATGCACCTTTCCTCCCATTCCCTCCATCTTTTCCTCTCTTTTGCCCAAGGCAAACATTTTGATCACACCTTTCTCTCTCTGCTCTTTTAGTCAACCTTTAATTAGCACAAACCTCTGTGAACACAGATAAACTTTGCAGCAGACAGAAAAGCAGGTTAGAAAAAAGGTTAAGAACAAAGTAAATGTACTGGATTTTTTTTTGTAATTTGGGAGAACTGACGTTTTAAGAAGTGGTTTAAAAAGACAACAGATTTTTTTTTAACCATGGGAAGGAAGGTCCAAGAAGGAGCTGAAATCAAGATGCTATTAGCCTAGTGTAGCATAAAGACTAGAAACAGCTCTTCATTCTATTTTGTACAAACTGTTTGCTCTTGCACATCTGGTCTGAAACCTCCATTACATGTGTAGTAGTTTCTTGGCGAACAACACAGTGACTGCAACAGTTGTGTTGCTAGCTTTAGTATCGTGCTTGCACAGAGTAGGTCAAACAGCATGTAGTAAGCAGGTATTTCTTTTCAAATCAATAACAGGTCCTGTTAAATTCTAAGACCAGCATTAGAATTTTCCCTAGTTTCACCTTCACCGTCTTCCCTCTGTCTCTGCACCGACAAAAATGACGACAAATATGAACACATGCCTTATCCCCTGATAATAACATCAAACATCCCCTCAAATCAGAACATGACTTCTTACCCTTCAGGAGGAACAAGTGTGGCAGAGCTCCTGATGTTTGGCACTTCATCTTTCCTTCTGCCTATCCTGCATAGACTGCAGACATTTCTTCAACTTCAGTTAACTGACAGCTTCTATTTCTCAGTCCTTCTCCTTCATTTAACAGATCTGTTTTGCTCCCTCTGCTTCTGTTCCCGTCTCCTCCCTCTGACTCCTCCCTTCTCTTCTCCTTCTCCTACACTATTCGCCCTGAGGTCAGCAGTGACCCTTGGCTCCATCGAGCATGTCATCCCTTAATATCTGCAAAACCCCTTCTCAGCAGAAAAATGCTTGAGTGTAGAGAGTACCTGCAACATGCGCAACTGCCGTTCAAACCTGACTGCAAGATGCATTTTCCTGGTCTTTAGTGTTTCCTTAGAGAGGTGATCAAGTGCCTTTATGGGCTGTGTGATTTAGAGACACTGGTGGTTTTATTGGTTTCTGTGGTGGGGTGAGGTAAGTTCATTCTCTCTCCCTCCATCTCATTTCCTTTCGGACTGACGCCAGAAACAGCTCAATCTGCAGAACTAATGCATCACCGCTATATTTGCCTTTAACTGCATTCCTCAGGTAAAGGAATGTCAAAGGTGTTGCAAACACAGTATCTAACCGGCTTTGGTGTCTACTTTGGATATGGGTCCTAAAGTGGTTTCAGTTAAGGTTTCCCTCTAGCTGGTTTTCCTGCACTAGCAGGATTTCAAGACAGAACAAAATATTTAAGCCCATCAAAACAAAAATGAAAGGTGCAATGGATTATCAAGACTACTACAGAAAGTCGCAACATTTGGAGAAAGTATATCATCATATTAAGTGAATAAAGTCACAATAGTGAAAGAAGAAACATTTACCAGGAGAGGCATGATATTTTGAGTGAAAAAATCTAATACTTTCAGAATAGTGAAACTTTATTATGAGAAAAAGATCTATAATACTTTGAAAATAGATTCAGCAATGTATGAGAAACAGTCATATTTGAAGATGTGGATGACATAAAGTTAGAGGCTTCACGAATAAGCATCTTATTTAAAAGCAAATGAAACCAATTACACAATGTACTGTATGAATCCATGACCGGACATGTTTTGAAGCAGCAGCCTAGGCACAGCAGGGACTGTTATCCAGACAGCTGAGTCAAAGAGTGCAGAAAAAAATGAATTTCATACCATCAGAAAAGGATTAAAGCTCAGGCGTTATGATTCTCTGGAAAGACAAAAACTAAATAAATAGGAGGACTGTCTCTGCATGAGAGAGCTGCACACTGCTCCTGATCTGAGGAGGTGGGGGCCAGACCAGACATGCATTTGCCAAACCAACCACTGTCTTCATCCCTGATGCCTTCCCCTCCCCTGTTAAGTTGCAGCATACCGCAGTCTCTTTCCTAATCTTTTAAATGGATGCAGTGGATGAGACAGTCGCAAAGAAGGCTAACAGGCACCTGTTGCATTGGCACTGGCAGTCCTGACCTCTTGCAAGAAAATGTGGTCACTGTGTATAAACTAACTAACATACATAATTTCACCTACCCAATCTAATCATAACCTACATACTGTATATAATAACATATTCTGTCTTTTCATTGTAATGCTAAGACTTTATTCTCATAATATTATGGCTTTTGCTTTGAAATTACTACAACTATAACATTTCTCATTATTACTTTTTTTGTTTAGTATTAAAGTTGTTTTTTCATAGAATATAGGGTTTTTTATAAAGGAGCTGAGATAGACAGAGAACGTAGAATGAATAGTGTTATTATTACACAGAGCAAGAAGATGGCTGATGTTTAACTCCCTCACTAACCTGTGGATCCATCTGGCGGTCTGCTGTGGTCTGCTCCTGCAATGTGGAGATGGTCTCCTGGATCACCAGGAGAGGGCGCCAGCTGCACACAGAAGACATGGAGGACGATGACATGAAGGTGAACTATACACAATATCTACCTTAGCAAGTCAGGTAGACTAGAGATTCTGACATGTTTCCACATATCACATGTAGGTTTTAGGGATTTGTGCAAAAAGCAAAACTGCATTTCAAGATTTCATAGAGCATAAAAGAATAAGGGATTGAAATTTTCGAAGGACAGACATCCTACATACAGTTTGTATTACAGTATTACAGTCTACATGTGCATGGTTTGCTCTTATTTGCAAGTAAGTAAGCAGATCTCACCTTGCCTGTGTCAGTGTTGTGGCGATTTTGATTCCCGTTCTGTTTCTGGCTGCTTTCAGAGCTCTGACCACTACCAGCACTGCGACTGCTGCCCACACTTCCGGCACTGCCAACACTGTTTCTGTCACCTGAGAGAGAAAGAAAGAGAAGTGAGGGGAAAAAAGGATGAGAAACAGAAAACAGAGAGAGATCGCAGAGTAAAATGAGACTTGCACAGAAAGCAAGATTGTTGGGTGTAATTCACTGATAAAGCGGAAGTGAAGTCTGTGGTCTGAGTGCACAGCAAAAAAAACCAAAACATTTTAACAAGTCATTAGAAAGCCCTGTCCAAGAGTTATATGAAAAGACTGAAGAAAAACATCTCATGTCTGTGTGCAACTACTGGGCTAGGGGAGGGAGGCAATTAGCTTAGCTTAGTATGAAGACTGGAGGCAGGGGCAAGCAGCTATCCACGTTCTGTCCAAGGGTTCAAAAACAGGCCATCAGTATGTATATGTATATGATTTACATGTTTACATGGTGTAACTATTTCATGACGCACAACAGTTTATCCATCCTAGCAAGATATACTGGCGGCATGCAGATAAAGCCACTAGTTATCACTTTCACTTTCTGTTTGCTTAGATTAAGCAAACAACATACAATGTGTTGATTCGTGAGCTTTAATGTTGAGATAAGTAAATCACCTCCAAGCTCCAGCTTCATACTTCACACACAGACATAGAATTATTTCCATCTTTTCATCTAACTCTCAAAAAGAAACCAAATGAGCATATTTCCCCAAAATGCTGAACTGTTTCTTTAAAAGATTTCTTTAAAATATCTGGAACCAGAGGTTCCATTTTCTCTTTGCTTATTAAAAGCAAAAAATACAAAAATAGAGACAAATGTCATGACTCAACACTGTATGAAATCACTTGTTTTAATTGCTTTTTATATTTTTGCTGTGTAGGCTTTAGGGTGGAGGTAGGCACACTGTCTGCAAAAAACGTGAGATACCAGCAAGTCAGGAGTCAAAGACAAGACTCGAAAGGAACGCTGCTCACTTACCATTATGTCCTGCTGCAAGAAAACAACTATGGTTATGGTTATGGTGTGGGGGTGTGGGTCGGGTGCAGGTGAGGAGGGTGGTGGGATGGGGTGGGGGGCGTGGGAGGATGGGGACTTAAGAGGATGGGGATAAGATTAAAGGTTGGAATTGGCTTCCTTAAAGATACCCTGTTTTTCAGAATGGCAGGAACTGGAGCTGGTCTACGGGTTCACACAGGGGGGTGGCGGGTGTTTGGGACCACACACTCTTACCAGTGGGAGAACTCCTGAGGACCCAAATGTCCTGAGTGGGGCTAGCAGGACTAGCTGGGGCTGAGAGCTGACTGCCAGGTGGAGCACCTAACAAACACACACACACACTTTAGATCCACACTCACTGTTATCCCGCACACTGTAGAGCTGGGAGTGGATCTATCAAGCTCACCACAGGACTGACTGAGAGGAGACTGGGATCAGGGTGCTGTTTGGAAGGGAAATGTGAAACCTGGGAGGGCGTGAATGTGTCACAGGTGGTGAAGAGAAACCAAAAAGATGGGGAGAAGTTTGTGAGTGTGTGTTTGTACCTGAGGGATCATAGCCAAGGGTGTATGAGTCGTCAGTCTGAGGGGTGGGGCCATGGCTTGAGGAAGGAGCTCTGGACGCAAAGTGCTGTCGTTGGCAAGGCATTGACGCTTGGCGGGAGAGCGTGCCCCCTAGGGTCAGGGAGACAGGTTTGGGTTGAGACGGCCATGCATGAGGGAGGGAAAGGCAATCATGTACATGCGTGTGTGCTTGTCAGTTTGACCTGTATGCACAGGTATGGGAACATGCTGTAAGACTACAATGAGAACCATCTTTTTGGAGTCTGAAGAATACATTATGAACTTTATTATGTATTCTTGTTCACAGAGTACATGGAACAACAGCCAAAAAGGGCAAATTCACTGTAAATCTCCTCTGGTGTTACATAAGAAGCTGCTGAAAGAGAGAGTAAGATCACCAATGATGCAGAGAGGGCTTACTTTTCCTGTGCCTGTTGTTGGTCCATGGCTGCTGACACCAATGACATTATCACAGAGCTCAGGCACACACACATGTGCGCACACACACACACACACTGCTGAGTTTGCCTCATAAGCAAAGAGCCTGTCACCGACTTTGAGTCAAACTCCCTGTCTCTTGTCTCTTCTCCCTCAAGCATGAGGAGACACATGCTCACACACAGACACACACACACACTCACAGAGCACATAATATCCCAATGTAGACTGTGAGGGCTTTAGCACTGAGCTGACACTCGGCAATCTGGCCACAGTAATCCTTTTAATGTGTGTCTGTGTGTGTGTGTGAGCATCTACGTGTGTGTGTGTGTGTGTGTGTGTGCGTGTGTATGTGTGTGTTTTTATATGTGTGCAGCCTGGCTTGTTGAGGACCTCGAACTGAAGTGTTTTATCTTGTGTGTGTGCATCTGTGTCTGTTGCTGTTATTGGACCCCTCACAGTTTGAATGTCAATGGCTTTATAGCTGCAAAACAAACATAGGGCTCATACTCCTTTGATTCACAGGGATTAAACCAGATGATTTACAAGCACGCTGAACCCTCCAGTGATCATGCATGCCAACAGAACAGATCCTGCTTGTGTACAAGTGGCGAGATTTATTCTTAGCCCAGATATAACCATTGGCCTGGGTCAAGTTAGCCCTTCTAACACCACTCTGTCAGCTCAACCCACCAATGTACCAAGTCTAAAATGCCCTGGATCAAAGTTATTATAGGCAGCTAATGGTATGATAGTAAGCAAGAACTCTATCACATCGTATGTCAAGTCAGTATTGTCAAGTGTTTTTTTTTTTTTAGTGACACTTTTATAACAGTACTCACTGGCATCTTTTATTTTCCATAATCAAATGCATAAAGGAATTTACCTCCATGGACTCCACCTCCCAGCTATCTTCATGTATGCACTGTGTATGTACACAGCATTTTAGCATCTTTCAGCTCATTGTTTTGGTTTTATGGCCCTCAACTTCACTGTTTTAGTTCAGTCTCATGCGGCTGTTTGATGTGATATGATGAATATAGTGGAGGCTTTAGCAGCTAAAGGCTGAGAGGTAGCATAAACCTGTATGACTGAGTTCAGGTCAATGGATGCAGACTGAGAAGTCACTCTGTTGGCAAGTATTAGTAGCCTGAATTTGATTGAGGCGGCCATGGGTAGCCAGTGGAGGCCAATGAGCATCAGAGTGACATGTACCTATTTAGGCTGATCGAAAACCAGACGCACCGCCACATTCTGGACCATAAGGGTTTCACTGTGCATGAAGGGAGGTCCGCTGGAAGGATAATGGCAGAATCCAAGGTGAGCGATAACCGTAGCCTGTTGGGTGGGCATGCTGAGTAAGGTAAGACTTGATTTACATTTTAAACCTCACCTACGACCATGAGCTTTGGATAGTGACCGAGAGGACGTGGAGAGGAAGGAGAGGAAGTGGCCAAAATGAGTCTCCTCCATGTGGTGGCTGGGCTCACCCTTACAGATAAGGTAAGGAGCCAGCTGAGGTGGTCCTGTGGAGAGGGACACTTGGACTATTGTGCTACATGGTCCTGTTGCCACTGCAACCAGACTCAAGATGAGCAGCAGAAAGTGGATGGATGGATGGATGGATGGATGGATGGATGGATGGATGGATGGATATTACTGCATTATCATGTAAGCAGCATTTTAAAGTGGAATTTGGCCGAGGTGGAGAAAATGTCAGCTGTATGTCTTAAAGTTTATGCAGATGCTACCTGCTCGCCTGCTGAGGACCTCAACCACCGACGGGGGGAAGAAGCCCACCCGGTCCGTGCCCCGCTGAGTGTCGTGGACGTGACCCTTCCACCGGCCGTCTGAGTGCTGCTCCAGGACCTGACACCAACAAAGAATGAGCACACTTCAGCTGATATATGTGTATGTGTCACTGCAACCAGTCTTAGCCTGGTAACAATTCACAATCACATTAGACTAGACTATAGAAGACAAACAATTGCTGTCAAATAATAACTTGGGTGACAGCTTAAATTACAGCAAAAAGGGAAAATCAAAACCATAACCTAATTTACTTTAAACATTTAAAAATTTTCCTTGTCAACTGTACAACAACTCTTAAGTATGCATGTCATGTGTGTGACGCCTCCAGGCATGCTTTTAAGACCATAATGAGAGAGCCAATGAGCTGGAAATGCACAGTCTATTCATTGTGAGTATTAACAAATTGCCTGGAGAGGACAAAAAAAACACCTCTGTCTTCTCACAAGATGCTGCACATCAACACACGAGTTCATACAGGAGTCTGGGATGTCACAATGCCTTGTATAAAGATATCAAAATACACATCGGTAAGCACATAAACACGCACACATGAGTTAGTGCAAACATCGTGTGTGGGGGAACGAGCAAACAAGTTGGTAATGAGAGAGAGGCAGCAACAAGTTTGTGCCTGTTTCTCAGCTGTGGTCTCCCGCTCAGGGTACACTAAATTACCCTGCAACATCTCACACAAATCCTAACAAGACTTCACTCACAGAAGTCTTCATCGTATAATCCTTAACACTGCCTGTGATTTCCCTGCCAATAAGTGAAGCAGCTGCAAGAACGTAAAGATTAAATTTCAGCTGAACTAATTTTTTTTTCATTAGTTGCCATAAAACTTCTCCAGGGAAACATAACATAGTACAGCAGTATATGACAACAGATAGGATTACACTAATTCCTGTATAGTAACAAACATTAATAAAACAGAACAAGCCTCCACTTGGGAAAGGCACAGCAAGGTGAATATTTGATGCTGAATGAGATTCCTTTATTTAAGAGCAGTCCAAACCCGAAGTGTCCTTTCCATATCCATCACTTGTCCATTTCATAAAGGAGATAAGTTTACAAATGTATCAGTCCACAGTGACTCAGAGGTGACTTTTTCTCTCCGAGTCAAGACAGTCCGGTATTTTTGCCTATTGATGTGGTGATCAAAGAGTCGCAAATTCTTGGCTGACAGTCATGACAGCTCATATGTTGGACCCTGATAAATTAGAGCTTGAGGTCTTTCACAACTTGCATGACATACAAAGGTGACTGGAAGGTGGTGCCAGAAACTAACCTCCACAACAACACCAACAACATCACTACTCTTTTACATCACACAGTTTCCAGTTGAGCTCATAGGAGCACGCCACTATGGGCTAATGTCACAGAGTATGTCGAAGAACCTGTCAAACTAGGAGATTGAAGGCAAAAAGACAAGCTAATGTTTTTGTCAGGATGTCACGCAGGATCCCAGACACTGCAGTGGTTGTCTTTGACTATGACAGCCTACACAATATGAAACGGTCAGCTTGGTCAGGCCATTATCAGGCCCACAGTTTCACCATGAGCTCCACGGAGCTGGTTCTGAGGACAGTGACTGCCAAACAGAGAGTCTGGACTCATCAGTAAATCTGGTGTTTTCTTTTAAGCCACAATGTGTAGACTTTGAATTTCGAATTACTGACTTTAGCACCATCCCAGAGGTTGTAATAAAAACTGTGACAGACCACAATGCACACTACTATGGACCACTTCTTCATCCAATGGATCTGATGAAGGGAGATGAATGGGCTGAAAGGAACACTAATAATAATAAAAATAATATAAAATGCTATGATGCAAAGTGGCGTTAAATCACCATATGAAATTCATTTCTGCATTACAAATGTAGCAAGGTATACCAGAAATACAAAGAGTCTGTAGAGGCTCAGAAACTCAAAGCTCAACTCAACTGAGTGCTACAACGTGAACCTATGACTTACTGTGTCTTTGAACAATCAGACACAGACAAAGACAAGTACCATAATGAGGTCTCCAGCCCGGAGGTTAAGGGCGGTGGGGTCGTGGAGATTCCAGTAATCCTTCACCGCCCTGACCTGGAGAGAACTGGATGCCTCTGCAGAGAGACAGAAGGACAGTCATCATCAAAAGGAACAAATGGCTTCTTTCAATCCACTGATTTCTATTATAACACCTGTCTTAACCAAAAATCCAAATTTCATAAAAGCGTTAATGAACTCCTGTATGAAAAAATGTTTTTTAAGAGCTACTAACCTCTGAGCAGCTGTTTGATTTCCCTGCTGGCTGTGGAAGTGGTGAACTGGTTGACAATATCCAGAGCTGTCTGATTGTAGGTATTGCGCATGTTCACATTGATGCCCGCCTAAACACACACACACACACACACACACACAGTGGAATTACTGTGGGTAGGATGCACTTTTAAAACAAATCCTCCCTCAAATGCCTCCCTCCTTTACTGAAGAATAACACTGGATAAGAATAACGGTGGTATGAAGTTTTCTATGTTGTCTTTCTATCTGCACCTTCAATACAAAAATATTGGTGTCAGCCTTCGAAATCCTGTTATCAGGTGAACTGAAATTTCATTTGTGTCATCTTTGCTTACATCAAGCAGCAGCCGCACTACTTCAGTTTTGCCATAGAGGGCAGCTTCATGCAGAGACGTTCCCGCTTTGGTGGCTCTGTTGATGTCAATACCGGCTTTGAGCAGCAACCTAGGAAATCAAATCAGAAACATGCATATGAGGCTGCAGGCAACACTCAGAAACAGATTCATCCATTCGACTGTTACAGACATCTGCAACATCTCATTAAGCCATATACCCCCCACTCATCCACCCACACACACAAACTAACAGATATCTCTCTGGTCCTGTCAGAGGCCCAGATGTAGGAATGCTGATGGCGTTGTATCCAAAGAATGGTGACAAGGAGGAGGAGGAGGAGGAGGAGGAGGAAGTCCTGTGCTTGCTATGTGGAGGTTGAGTCAGGTTTGGAAGATGTAAACAACCCTGAAGTACTGCTGTAGGAAATTATTCAGCTTCATGTGCATGGTGTTGTCTGGATGTTAACTGTCCAGTGGATGCTACACTTCTGCATCTACTTTCTTTAGTGCTACAGAATGTCTCCAAATGTCAGACGAAAAAGTTAGAGAAAGACAAAATAAAAGTCTGCAGCATTGTACATCAGTGATCACATATAAACTGACAGGTCTCACTTGTTTACTACCCCGGTGAATTAAAATAAAAACGCTATGATACTGCAACTTCATTTGAAAAATACTACAGTGTATTCTGATAGGACTGCATATAACAAGATAAATATAACAGATAAGGTCCCAATATTAAAAGAAATATATTAAAATAGGCATGAAGAGAAAGAGTCAAACTATTGTGAGACACTACCAGAATTTTTGAAAAAAAAAAGTAATATAATATAATAAAATAATAATAAATGTTTTCCAGTTTAATATGAAAATACAGATATAAACTCTGCCTGTGGCTAAAAAGCTTAACGGTGACTTGTGAAATGTGAATGCTGCTCCACTTGATGAGATCGCACTAAGTGGGACACCACAGGGAGGTTGGACAGACAGCAGAAATATGCCATGATGCAGTGTGATGAGAAACAAGAAGTAGCCTGAAGCAAACCTATTGTAACCTGCACCTTCCTCCTTTACTCAGCAGCAACAGTTTTAATCGTGTTGGTAAGAAACCTTGAGAAGGCTGAATGTCTGAAAACTGTCATGAAGCTCAGACTTCTTCATCTCTGCCTTGCAGATAAGCAGTTAGTTCACTCTCATTCTCTATACTCTACAGAGAGTGCACTGTATGTATACATTTAGTAAAGAATGTGAGGAAGTTTATACACAAACTCTTCTGTGTGCACATGTTTGCAGCTCCAGTCCTGACCAGACCTAGAAAGCTTTTCCAGCTACACAAAAAGAAGGTACTATAATACGCCTGCTGCATAAGTATGGAAGTCTTTGAAGAGACATAAATCCCTTAGTGGGAGATCACAGGCAAATTCTGCTGAGTAAACTCTGAATAAACTAGTGTGCTAATGCAGTGAATTTTTTTTTTTAGTTCTTTTTGTGTTAGAGCCTCCATGTCTCCTGCATGTCTCCTATTCATCCTTCACGTTCAGGAGAGGCAAAATGGAGGATGGAGCGGGTGTTGCAAAAGAGACTTGATAATTCAGAGAGGATGGGAATCGTTAGCAGCATGTCTGAGAGGCAGGGTGGAGTTACTTTGCTAAGTACTTACATATTTACATAGATATGCTGGCATAAAAACACACCACACCACTCTAGGGTATCTGAAAAGTGTTAAGTCAGTGGGATTAAATATCACTACAGCAGTGTTTCTCAAGCGGTGGGTTGTGGAGAAAAGAATTAAATAACATTAAAAATAAAATATTGATATTTTATACAGGGGAATAGTTATTACATTACATTGCCTGTAATTCTACATTATTTATTAACAACTAATCAGAGCATTCACAGTAATCACTCAAAATTAGCAGAGGGAGGCGTGCAGAAACAGCTGTTTATGGTTTGCAGCTTTCTCTCGCTCTCTGTCTTTCTGTCTCTTGTTGACTGTCCCTTCATTTCCCTTTCGTTTCCCTTCTGTCTGTGGATCGCTACAGTGGGGGGAATGAGGGTTGAACGTTCTATTTACAAACCACGCAAAAACCACTGTACTACCTATGGTGTGTGTCCTTTGTGAAGGTGGAGACTGTTAGTTGGTTTTCTTTCTGTAAAACCAACTAACTGTGTATTAAGGACTGACACACATATGGTATCCCGTGTAGTATCAGTAATAGTAGCAGTACCAGTGGTAGTCATTGTACCAGTATTGGCACAAGCCGTTAGTGCTGTTAGTAGTTGTTATTTATATAGTAGTTGTGAAGTTGCAACAATAGTAGTTGCACCAGTCACAGTGGTGGTAGTTGCATTAGCAGCAGCAGAAGTCAAAGCAGCTATAAAAGTAATATTAGTAGCACCAATACCCCTTGTAGGGGTAATAGTAGCAGTAGCAGTAAAAATAATTGAAGTAGTAGTAGCACAAGTAGTAGTATTGGCGGTCATGGAAGTATTAGTTTAGTGGTATCAGAAAAAGACTTAGGAGCAGCTATGACAGTAGTGGTTGTAGTAGCAGTAGTAGTAACAGTGACAGTAGAAGCAGTAGCAGTGGTAGTAGTAGCACTAATAGTAGCAGAGGTAGAAGTAACAGTATTGGCAGCAGCAGTAGCAGAAGCACCAGCAGCAGTAGCTGTAGTTAAAGTTAGAGAGAAGCTGTCAGAAAGATGAAAGGGCAGAAACAGACATGTAAATGGCTTCTATTACAGAGCATTTCAATGCTGTGATCTTACTTGATGATGTCCTTGTGTCCATTCCTGGCTGCCAGGTGGAGGGGGGTGGTGGATGGAGAGTCCAGGCTGTCGTGCCCTCCCTCCCCTTCTAACAGCGCTGCCACCATGTTACTGCTCAGCAGCAACTGAGCCACCTAAAGAGAAACCAGACACACCAAAATGAAGATGAAGTGTTAGCTGAGAGAACAGAGGAGTGGCAGAATTAGGGCAAGAATTACAGCGTTAGCAACACATAAATATATATATGCAAAGCCAAGTTAGCAGAGGTTGCGTGGTAGAAATATATGAACTAAAATAATGCACTGTATATGGTGACTTATATATATAGGGTCAAGCCAGCACAGAGAAGCTAATCCACTACTCAGCAGCTGTCTAAAGATACTACAGCCTCCACTCACACACACACACAAAGTCTGTGTGTCACAAAAACAGCCCAAAGCTTTCTATTCTTTCACAGCTAAACTGCAAACTCAGACCAGAGGAGAGAACATTTTAACAGGCATGGGAAGTGTGTGTGCATCTAATTCTGCATTACAGGGCCAGCTATACATCTCACAGCCAGGCTTATCTGCCGATGTGACAGACAAACAGTAAAACACACTGCAGTGTGCAATCCCTTTAACGACACAGTGTATGTGTCCAAAAAGAGCCACTGAAGCCTATTTCCCTTTCACTCAAACAGCTTAATTTATCTGGGTCACTTCATCTAAGCCATAGTTCATGTTGACAGAGGCCGTTCCCATCAAAAAAGGACAAAATAGGGTGTTTTCACTTGCAAATAATTGGATTAGAATAACAACATGAATGAAGCAAATCTCTACAGAGAGATTTAGTCTCTCAATGAAAAGACCAGCAAAAGTGCAGAATTCTCCACATGGCACAAGGTCCTTCAGCTGCACCAGAGCAGCGATCCGTACGAACGTCAATGTAGCTCATTACAGACAGAAGGATCAGTGCTGGTGTGGATGTTGGTCAGCAGAAGCAGTTACACGCAGCCATTTTGTTTTGTTTTTTTTCATTCTGATTGAATCTTTAATCTTTTATTTAACTCTTAAAAATAAAAATAAGCCTCAAACATCCAGTATGGGTTGAGCTCTAGTGACTGTTTATGTTACCCATTGCATCACTAACATCAGCAGTTACATTACACTGTATCCCAATTACAGTCATCACATATGAGAAAGGTATGATTTTAGGAAGTTTTACACACTTTACACAAACGCACTCGTACCTTCAGTCTCCCGAACTCACAGGCCAAATCTAGAGGGGTCTTCTTCGCCTTGTTCATGAGGCAGGGATTAGACTGGTGCTGCAGCAGCATCTCAGACTGAGAGTGAAAGGAAAAAGGAAACGCTAAGTGATATCACCTCATGAATTACGCACATGCATTCACAAGTCAATCATCCCAACACATCCTGTGTGTGTGTTGATGTTTTGTCTTTGAACAGAAGTAGAGGAACATATGATAGCTCTAGTCCAGCTGTGTTTAGGATAGTCTGTTCGTTGTACTAAAGAGGTCAGGGCTCAGTATGGCTTAAATGACCATGTCCATGATATGTGTATCTATCCATTAAGACATTCCAGGAGCCAAAAATATGAGGAAGGAGAAGTAGAGTGTGCGTTCAGAGCTTGTAAACTTTTGTGAAAATCCTGTGCCATGGCATTAATGGTATTAGTGGTATTGTTGGGGGACAATACAGGCTGAGACACAAAGGGGGTAGATTTCAGTGAAATGCGAGGACTGGTAGTGCCTTGAAACTTTGCCTTGGGCAGCTGAGGTGTGTACTCACCACCTCATAATGTCCATACTGAGCAGAGAGATGTAACGGTATCTGTCCATCGAGGGAAGGGGAGTTGACTGAAGCGCCGGCTCTCAGCAACAATAAGACGGAGTCGGCTTTACCCTGCCATGCGGCATAGTGGAGAGGACGCATGCCTAAAGATGGGAGATGGAGCCAATGAAATGTGAAAGAAAAGGCAGTGACATGTGCATTAAAGAAGAACTGCTAGCTAATTTTACAGCTGAGCTACTCAGCTACTCAGTGTGGCAGGCTCTGTGGGTTCATCACTATAAGCAACACCTTTCACATTACAATATCATTTCATCTTTTGTTCAAATAAAAAGTAGCAAATAAAAGATTTGTGCAGCTTTAAAAACAGCTATAAATAAATGTGTATGTGGCATAGAATCAAAATAAACTGAAATGCGTGTGCTGATGGTAATGAAGAAACATCTCTCCCACTGCAACAGTGAAGCTCACTTTCACTGTGTATTTTCAATAGTTTTGGACAACAATGGAGCTCTTTGGAGTCTGGATACAAATGCAACACTCGTTAGTAGAATACACTCACTGTTGGTTTTGGTGTTTTCATGTTGACAGTGAGAAAAATATAGAATGTCACACACTAGTTTTAACTGATAAAACCAGATCATTTTGAAATTTGTTTGTTCCTCTGCCCATAACTGGATTTTGTACGTATGGTGAGTGTCATAACTGGATTTTGTAATTGTAGGGAATCCCCCAGGGAAACTGGCTGAGGGAGGAGATAAACTGTTCACTTTGACTTTTCAAAGTTCGAACTTGCAAAAACTCTGAAGCTTTACATTTCATTGTGCTGCTCTGATTAATTCCGACAGACCAAACACACAATGCTAACTGCTGCCCTGGGTCTGATAAATCTCGACATATTCTGTCACGTGATCATGTAGTTAATAAAGTTACAGCTGTCTCGCTCATGAAATTATGGCCTTTGCTGTGGAATTCAGTGCCTCAGCTCTCTTTCCCTGAGGGTTAATGTTGTATTTCATAAAAGTCTAATAATTTGTTCTGACGTTAGCTAAGGCGATTTTTATTTTAATGGTGGGGCGACCTGCCATTTCTGTATCAGGCTGCAGGAAACCCCTGAGTCCAAAAGTCTGACAAGTTGGCAGGAAGCGGTAAAATTTAAATTCAACCTGTAAAATGTAACTTCAGAAATCTATAGCTGGTCTCACAGGCGTCACACACACACCATGTGGTTATGAGCACTGCACGTCTCTGGTCTCAGCAGCCGAGATGCCACTCCTGCATAAATTCTACTGAATCTGTTCCACTTAAGATATTTGTCGTTGCACTGCTGTCAAGGCACGGCAGACAAACTTCAAAGTGAATCATATTTATTCATATGGGTCAAACTTATTTTCAGCTGAGAGTGTCAGAAAGCTGTTGAGAAAGTTTCAGGCTCAATTTAACCCCATCTGACTTCCCAGCCTTGAACAATTTTTTTTTCTAAGTTATGGGTTTGTGTGGCGACACTGGTTCAGCTGGTAAAGCTGTTCTGCTGTCACGATACCGTTGATGTCCTTGATATCCACCGTGGCCTGGGCCTCCAGCAGCAGAGACAGCAGCTCTGTGGTGCCTGTCAGAGCGGCATGGTGCAGTGCTGAGAAGCTGTGGGCGAGACGGAGGAAGAGAGAGGGAAAATAGAGAGGGGTCAAAGGAGAGCAAGGAGGGGAAGAGACAAGGAGATGAGTGCGGTTATAAATCATACTGATGACTTTACAGCAGCTGAGCCCTTTTCAAAACTCCAGACTGAGATGAGGTGTGTGTGTGTGTGTGTGTGTGTCTGTGTGTCTGTGCTCTCATCAAAATTCCGTAACAAGATGAAGTTGTGTGTGTGAGTGTACGATCCCATTACAGTGTGTATATGCAGCATGTGTCTACAAGCACACAACTACAGGCCGAGATAAGAAGCGATGTGTGTTCATGTGTGTGTGCTCCCACATCAAAAGTGCAGACTGAGATGAGAATCATTTCTTTGTGTCTGTGTGCGTATGCATGAATGTGTGTGAGGTCATCAAAGCTTCAAGATGAAATGTGTGCGTTTGTCTCTGGGTGTCTGTCAGATCGCAGTACATTCCACAGGGGGAGAAATTAAAAGCATAAATCTTGGCGACAAGTTTTTCTTTTGCTTGGGGGCAACACAGACACCGTGAGTGTTCCAGAGGAGGTGACACTCCGAGGCACATCCCCTCATGTGGGGATAAAATAACAACTACAGTCCACAGGGATTTCAGGTGATTTCACACAGCCTCAGGCAAGTGATAGTAGAAACCCTGAGCTTTTGGGCACCAGTGATAATAAACCAGCTCAGCTACATTTGGAACATTTTGATGATTTCACAGTAAACAACAATGACAAACAAGCATCTTGCATCACATGTTTGACTGAACTGTCACAGCTTATGTTGTAATCTAAGGTATCATGAAACATTTTGTCAGCACCATGAGGACAACAGGTAACATGGCAATACATTTTTGAGGATCATAAAGAGATTAGTGGGTTAGCCAACTAATTTTGAGCCTAACTGCAGTAACATAAAACTGATCGTCAGCTGCCTACTAAGTAATCCACTGTCTGGAGAGTGTGATTCTTATTATTTCTACAGGATCACAACATGGATTTAAATACTGTGTTTGCAAATAAGCGACAAGTAAAGACAGTAAAGAGCGCCATGTTTACAGAGCAATAAAAGCACTTTGTCATTGTATTGCCTACAATAAAAAAAAAAAAATCAGTTCAACACAACAAAAATCAGCATACATGTCACTGAGATATATGATGATGTGTGTCAAGCAGCTTTGGCTATTTGGTTTGCCTAGAACACGTCAAGGAACAGACCTAGAGTAATTTCTTCTTCTTTTAATTTCTCACAGACTAGGTACAGGAAGTGCATTGCTGCCTCCTGTCAGTTAAAGACAACAATGCATTTGGTCTTTGCAGACATAACAGATGTACGTGTTTATTTGCGTTTAGACCAGGGAAGTGAGATCCGATCACACGCAGTCACTCGAGACGCATGTGGAGACACATTTTGATGCCAGGTGTAAACTAATGAACTTAGAGCTGTCCACTTGTGATCGGATCGCCTGAGACTCATGGTAATTCCAGGTCTGAGCAGGGCCTCTATGATGCCTGGCAAGTTAGAGATTATGAAGTTTAGACGTTAGTGTAGATTGATACAAAATCTGAGGGATCTCCAGACAGTCAGTTGGCTTATCGTATCAGTCGCATGGTTTAGGTCTCAATGCTCGTCACACACACGCACACACACACACCCTCATTTATCCTTCTATCTACTCTTCTAGCAGACCATATTTATCCATATCCTGAGTCACCTGTCACAGCCCCTTTCCAAGACACTGTCTGAATCAGTCTCTTAGGTATGGTGTTGACTCAGTGACTGTTTATTCACCTCCCCCTGTCCTCTTCATCCCCTCTGCACTGATCTCATATAACACAGGGCAGGTAACCCCTTCCTCTGTATCACTCACTCACACCCTCACGGATGGACATGTTTAATTTCAACACCCCTATTGTGTATCACCTCCCACACACTGCATTGACCCTGCATGTCGGCACACGCATTAAGTCAACACATTGCACATAGAGTGTGTAAGCACATAAAAACGCACAGTGGCTTGAATAGGGGGGTTCTCTGATGGCCTTCTTTGATAGATCTAAAGAAATAAGAATAAGAACAGAGACTAAACACCCTGAATAAAGTGTCTGTCTTTGAAACAAAAAAGAACATATATCAATCTAGAGAGGGCCTGATATGAAGCCGTCACAAGTGGGGAGAATAGCCAAAAAGACTCAAATTAAAAGTAGCTAAAGCCCTCCCCTGCACAGCACCGTCCAATCATAGCTTATCCACTGTAACCAGGCACAACTGGCCTGTCAAGGATTTTCCCCACGCTTAAGTAGTGTGCAAGAGGCTCTCATATCTAACTTAGTATCTGAAGAGTATGGAGGGTGTTGTCAGGTCAAAGCTTTGCTTCTTTATTTCCATGGATCATCAGCTGATGAGGATCTTTTTGACAGCAACATATAATGTTAACATCTGTCTTTTAGCAAAACCATCAAGTGCTTATTTACCTTTTCACAATGTCTCCAGGTGTAACTAAAAGGAGCTGGAAACAGAGACGGAGTTTACAACCAACTCATGAAGCCAAGGCTAGCTTGACTAGCTGGTTAGCTACAGCTGATAAAATATGCTAGCCACGGTCGTCATTTTAGGCTTGCTGTCTCTGTGTCAGAGTAAAGACCCATTGTTTCAAGCAGACTTTCCTACGCACATCTGAAAGTAGCTGGCTATTTACCTCAGAATACAGTATATCTCTCAGATTCTAACATTTGATATGAGACAACAGGTGAGTTGTCACATATCAAAGGCAAATTCTCTCAAACTAAATTTCCTGTAATTTTGTACATTAGATAATAACTCTGAATCACTATGTGTCAGTACATGTGTCTGAGATTTTGTTATGAGTCACCGTGAAGACTGAGGACAAACAGGAGACAGGTAGGGCTTTTTTTTTTTCAATCAAAACACTGACTCTTGCATTGCATTCTTTTGACTCAACTTTGACTCAGATCTCACGGGCTCACACACACACACACAAGCATGTCCGCACACATACTCCTCTTACCCGTCTGAGTCTTGGTAGTTGATGTTGAGCCTTTTTGTGGAGCCCAGCAACTCTGGAAAAAAAGACAGAGATGGAGAAAAAGGGAGGGATGGATGACGACCATTAGTATTTATCTTTTCAACAGAGCTCTCCAGAAATCCCTCCATCCCTGCAGGACCCCGCGTGTGTTTCCACTGTGTTTTTTTTTTCATGCACTTCTCCCCGTCATCACTCCTTCCTTCAAACAACCTGACAGCCCTGACAGGATAGAGAGCTTTCCTCACCTCCTGCGGCCTCACCCATCCTGCTCTCGGTGCATCTGACACCCTCATGGCAGCCAAATGATTCATAAACAAATGATTCGCAGAAATGTACCATTCCACCTCATTTGCAATGCTATCTTATCAAGGGTCTTTGGAATTGAGAGTGACAACCATAAAGTACAAGCATGTCAGTACAAATCATATATATCTTTCTTTTTCCATAGAAGCACTTGGTGCAAAAATAGCATAAGTCAGTTAGCACGACTGAACAAGTTGTTTTTCACTCACCTTGGAACAGACAGACTGAGACTTGTCCCATGTCTTACTCATTCATTTTGTACTCCAAAAGATAACATACTGTAGTCTACTCATCCATTCTCTTTCACCTGTTCTGCTCTTGCACGCATTGCCTCAATAACCAAAATCTATTTAAAAAACTGTGGTGGAGAATAAAATTCAATATTTTTCTGTTTTTGTTTTTTAGATTTTTTTCACAGTTGAATACCAGTTGCCTAAAATGTTTTACAAACTGGTACCAGCAGTTACATAATGGAATTATTGTCCTAAAGAACCTCTAGAGACGGCTTCAGAGTTGCCCAAGGTTTGCAGCTATTGTTTTTAATCTTATCTATCAAAGTCGAGACAACACTAACTTCCTTTTCTACATGCATAATCCTCTTTTCTCTGAGTATCCACCACCAATCAGATCTGGCCATCATTCCAACGCCCTACTCAACCCTTAAATCCTCATTTTATATCATATCAAACTAGACTTTCAGACATCGACTATAATGATCATCTCAAACACTCATCTGCAGCCCCTAAGGAGGACTGGAAACTCTCCTCACACGGCTAAATATCCTTCGGCTACTGTAAAGGCCCTACTGTCCACCCAGACCCACACAGGAACCAAACTGCCAAGCCCTCTAAATACAGAGCTATTCATCACAGTCAATCTCCCTCACTGTTTTCTCCCACATAGGTGTGGAAAATCACACAAGTATGTGGTCGGGGGGGGCAGGAGAGAGTTAGCAACAGTGACAACAGTGACACGTACAAATATGAATAAACTGTGTAAAGTGACTGTTTTAGCAAATGGGTCAAGTTAACGAGCGAACATTGAAAAGGACGATACGTTTAAAAGTTTGTTAGCAAAGATTCTTTTATTTTCCCTTTTCGACAACTTTTTAGTGAATGAAACGGTGTAACATGGTGAACAAAATACCAGGGGGCAGAAAACAGAGCAGCAGAGAAAACAGACAGAAAGTCTTTGGGGTTTGTTCACAACCTTTCTGATCGTATGCTTTCTGTTCATGTTTTGTCTGTCTGACTTCTTCTTAGCAGTGATGCTGCCACTCACATCTCAGATATTAACTTGGTAGAGCGATGTGATAATTATCCATAGAAACAACTGCCAAAAATATGAAATTAAACCCAATTTGTAAAAAGTTGGACTGATCTTTTGGTAGAAATGAATGAATTTCTTCAAATAAATCTAATGTGACAGAAAAATGGATTATTACATCGTCAAAAGGCAATGCTTAACTGCAGCAGCTGTAGCAAAAGACTTGCTGTGAAAAAAGCTGTGTCGAAACTCTCGGAATAAATATTCCATACTAAAGAATAAGAAGAATAAAAGAATATGAAGCAATTTGCAAATTCATAGAATATAATTGGGTTCCCACTGGAGCCATGATTAAAAATTCAATTTTGTTCTTCCTGGCTTATTGATGTTATTTTTCAGCTCGCAAAGGTTGTAAAGGGAAAACTATTCTGATTTCCAGTGCATTTGTGTTTTTCGCATAAAAATATATGAAACCCTGGATAAAAGCACAAAGACAGCTGTTTTTTGTTTTTTAACAGACCCAAGGTAGATAAAATTTTATAATAATGGAGGAACTTGATGTATACCATCTCCCCTGCAGCTCAGTGGATAAAGAATGTATTCTCACATCCATGGTTAGGATATCAATTCCCACTGGAGCCTCCCATGTCAAAAAAGCACACACTCACAGCACTGTAGGGTGTTTTGGAGGAAATTCTCTATCAAATGGCAACGTTAATGTGAACAGCCTGGGTACAGTCATGCTTTATGTTGGATGTAATGATTTTACAGCAGTCAAATGAAGTTTACTAACATGCCTGTAGTAGAGCTTTTGGTGCTGAAGACACAAACACATAAAAACCAGAGCCTGAAGGCACAAAAAGGCACACTGACAATGAGACAGATAGAGGGGTTGGGCGTTGGGCTGCTTGCCAAAACGGGGTCTAAACTGTCCCAGTGGTATGGAAAGAACAGGGCCTTTCAGGAGTTCTAGTTACAACATGAGCCGGCATTCCTCACATAGCACACCCACCATGCTATCCTACTCACTTGCTGTCTCTCTGACTATACATCTACAACAATGTCAGCTACCTCTTCTCTGCTCTGGGCTCTGTTCCCTCCCTCCTTCCCTCTTTGCCCGAAAGTAGTAGGGGGCTCCTTCTGACATGGGAATCAATTAAATTACCAGCATGCTGACTCTATGTGTATGTGTGTGTGTGTGTGTGTGTGTGTGTGTGTGTGTGTGTGTGTGTGTGTGTGTGTGTGTGTGTTTGTGTGCTCATGTGCCACCACCCCTCACCCCTAGGATCTGGTGCAAACAGATGTGTAGTAAATCTCAAGCATTGTGTTTTCTTGCAGAGACAGGGAAATTACAGGAGTTGCTCCCTGCTGAAAGCTGATGTCCCTGCAAACAAAAATTATTGAATGCTAAGAGCTGAAGAGTTGTCAGTGTGGAAGCCCTCTATTGTTTTCTATGGTTACAACAAACAAAGCAAAGAAACCACGTGATACTGTGTTTTGATAGCCTTATCAGATGCATAAGCAATGCTCTGAACAACGCTGTTTATGCTCCCTCTGCACCTTTCTCGTAACAGCTGAAGCATCCTGGACAGAAGAAAGGGATAATGAAGCTTTGATGTGGAGAGCGTGGTTCACAGAGGAGCAAAGGAACGCTCAAAAGAGGAGAGAAATAAAGAGAAGAGGAGGAGAAGTTGGGGAGAAAAAAGATGAATCTATTCCTCCATTCAGGTGAGAAGAGGGGATTTTTTTAGTGTGTCTGGCAGGTGCACAAACAAGAAAACATGCAAAGTTGTTTTTGAAACACTTGCACGCTAGCTAGTATGCAAACAGCTCCAAACCTCTTCACAGGAAGAGCAGAGAACAGGGGGAAAACATGGAAAATGTAAATAAAAAGAAAAGACAAGAAAAGAAGATGGCTTGCTTTTGTTTGACTCCAACAACCACTCAGATGACATGCTAACCAGGAGTCACTCCAAAGCCATTTCCAAGCTCTGCTAAAACCCTGATTTTAGAATCTGATATTAGACGTTGTCTGATAGAATCACCACACGCATATGTTAAAGCCAACAGCTGTGCTGTGAGTTCAGCTGTATTTACTGTGAGACACATTGAGAGCTGTGGCTGCACAGGGAAAGGCCGACCTCGAACTCAAAAAGTAGCTGAGGTTTGTCCAAAGGGGTGTGAAAGGTAAATTTAGCCACAATGGCAATAAGTTCATTTTGAAAGCACAACGGCCAGTGATGGAACTCCAACACTCGTCAGCCAATCAATGGTAGAACTTCATCACTCAGTCACAGAGATTCGCATTAGTAAGGCCGGCATCACTGTAGTGATTAAGCCAAAAAATGGATTAGTACAACTCCAAAGATATAATACTGATGAGTCCAGCTGTCTCAGTTAACAAGGGTGGGACCTTTTCTCTCTTTGTGACTTAGGCTGATGTTGTGATTGTATTTTAGCATTCCGTCTGGTCTAGTTGTTTGGCACTTCTCATGATGTACTGAGTGTAAATCAAGTCTTCTTTTGCTGAGTGCAGCTTTTGGACATTTGCCCTTTCCTTTTACTATCTGAATATATCTTACAGCGTCTTGTCTCACTGAACTCTGCTGCCGCATGTCACCTTGAAGCCATTCTAGAAAAGATTCACTTCTGTATTTCAATGTCTTAGAAAAAGAGAGAAAAGCGTTTCCACAGCTGTTTTGACAAATAGAGTAAAAACATCAGAAATAACAGTAGTTGCTTGCAAACTTTGAATTTTGTTACAGTTTTCACTCTATATCTGGAAAAATATTCCTTGCAGTTATACCACAGGGAATTCAAACCCACAACTTCCACCCACACCGGCTTCTCATTAACAAAAGCAAAGAAGGACACTTGGTTCAGGAGTTGTGAGCTGGGACGAACCCCCGCACCACAAAGAGCAGAAGGTAGCCAGCACACAAACAGGAAAGCCACAGCAGCCTGGAGCGAGACCAAAATACAGGGGAGTGAGTAAAGGGGGTAATTTAAGGTCATCATCTGCCTCTGCCGATAAATGGTTTGTGGTCAGGTAAGGACCTCATCAAGGGAAACACTTATCTAAGGAACACATCCATCTAAGCGCACTGATTACTGAGAGGGTAAACACAGTGCCTCAAACCAAACCACCAAGGCAGAGCGGGGACTCGGCTTCACTTCAGAATTCCTAATAAGGCTCCAAAAACATGATTAGGAATGTACATGTTTCAGGATTCAACACACTGTTGTTTATCATAACTAGGACTACCTTAACACAAGTTTAACACCGACTATAATTCCATAGGAATTCCATAGGAATTATAGTCAGTGCCTGCAACCTTAAATTAACTTTAAAATCCCAGTGTCTCCAGTTTGGCTTCAGCAGTGCCAGCATCTTTGGCAGGAGGTGAGGTGGTGACCAAATCCCCTGTAGGAGTGCGTGTGTGTGTGTGTGTGTGTGTATGAGTATAACAATGTGATTAAACTGGGATGCTAAGTCTCACCAAGTGGGAGCCATCATCCACCTCTCTGTAGAGAGAAGAACAGAGAGAGAGAGACAGAGAAAGAGTTTGCCTGTGTCAGCTTGAACTGCTGCTGCTGCCACGGCTTTCCTGAAAAAACTGAGAGGACTCGCTCAAAAATAACTCAGTAAAGTGGTGAGACTTTCAGCAAAGAATGTGATATTGGGGCATCTGTAGGTTTCAGAAAGAAAGAGTCCCCACTCCAGCTTTTAAAAAGTCCAAATTAGAGTCATCAGTTTACCAGTTAATCGAACAATTAATAAGGAGATGCATTTGGAGAATAAAGTGTCCAGTTTACACAAATACACTACTTTTCTCCATGGAGAATTTGATGCTGAATGGATGCTAATGCAGCTGACTAAACCAGTTACCTGCCACCTGCAGCTCTTCATGAAAAAGTAAAGATCTTTCTGACATAATTCCAAAACTCTTAAGCTTATTTTGAGAAGCAAATGTTTCAACTGCCACAAAATACTAAAAAAAAAAGTCCTCACAAGCTGCTGAAGTTGAATTTGGACACTGTCTGTCAGAAATGCTTAGGAAAGGAATCTCGTTGGACAGTGTAATCAGCAGTAATCCTGCTAAGTCATACACCCACAGCCTGATATGTAACGCATGTTAATGCAGTGAACGGAGGCCTGTGCGACTGCCCGCAGAGAAATACACGCCATAAAAGCAAGATCAGTATCAGTCTTTAAATAACTGAGTGGCGGCCAAATGGGGTTTCCTGACAGAGTGCTACCTGTAACAGAACACCTTTTGTTTTACCTCTGGTTGTGCCGAGAGACTCTGAGTATGTGTTGGACATAGACTGTGAATGGAAACAAAACTGGTTTGCATGTATGTATGTTTGTGTGTGCGTTTATGACGGTGTGTTCAAGTAAACAGTCATAAAAAAGCAGCGTAGGCTGTGTGCATCTGCTGCAGTTTACCAGTGGAGTTTCCTTAAACTACAGAGGAAAAAAAGGACAGTATAAACAGTGCACACCACACACCCAAGGGCATACACATACACCAAATTTGCAAAGTGACACACTTTAGCTTCATCAATTCTTCATCAATTGCTTCATTGCTGCATCTTTTGCTATAAGAATAAACGCTGGAACTAGGTCTTGAGAAAAACCCTTAACATCAAAACAGCTCCGGGATGTATCATCCAATAAATTTGCTCCATTGTTAAAAATGTAGAGAATAATCTCCCGTGGTGCTGCTAGCAACTAGGTCAGGCACATTCAATATTCGCTGACAATAAGCCAGTGTGGAAATGAGAGAGATGATCTGTAGTGATGTGTTGCCTTCTGTGTATAAATGTGCACATGTGAACTACAGCTGTGTACGTCCTCTTAAATGAAAGGAGACTGGAACATGTGTAAACACAGTTGCAGGTTTCATATTGCATAACATGTCTCAACCCTGCACCTTAGGGACAAAACACTTTACATACCATTCAAATCATCTGTTTACTCTACTTACCCTACTCGCTGCCGAGCCCCTCCTTTATTTCCATGCACTGTGAGGCTCTGGATTAGACTGGTTTACTACCTCAAAATATTGGCCTTGGAGGTAAAAACAACCTTTGTTGGTTATTAATATTTAACATGCACCCGGGGTAGGGGAATATGGTGTTATATACTGTTCTGTAAGACAATCTAAATTTGCCAAACATCAGTATTAAAATATTGAATTTAATTTAAACAGGGCACCCACTACTGAATTTGTCCATCACATGCCCATGTGCAGTTGCATGTGCAGTAACGTGGCTATCTGAAAAGTTTGTATCTCCTACAATGACAGTCTTCTAACGTGAAGAACTGTTACACAATGTGATATCAGGCTAAATATTACTAATGACAATAACTGTTGCCATAGGCAGCCATGTTTCTAGCTTGGCCATGAGCTCCACTGAACACAACTGGCAGGATCTGCAAGTGGGAAGCTGGTGAGGGATCTGGTTTATTATTTGTTATTCAGAGCCTAGGATGCAAATTTGTGACTACTGACATCATCTCAGACAACAAGCTGCTCTTACAGCAATAATTATTTTTGGGCAACAGCGAAGAAACAATACTCTATCAGCATCCATTTCAGTCTAATGAAGTATTCCCTTCCCTTATCTTTTTCTGTGCTGTGTGTCTAGAAGCAAGGTGGCCGAGGAATGACAGAAACAAATCTCTACCCCTGAACCACAGCCATTGCTGAAGAGGACTGGGCTGTTATGAGAGGAAATATGACACAGGTTCATGAAGAGTTCACCTGCCTGGAAAACTTTTGTGTATTTGTTATAAAGCTTATGCTGGCTCATCGCCGTCTTCTCTTTGATGCTGCAGAGATGTCTACTGTACAGTCTGCTGTGTGCAGCACTTTCCCACATCACTTTCTTTTTCAACGCCATTTTTCAAACAAAGCCTTTTCCATTTCACTAATGACACTGTTTCCTTTGCCATGGGATTTGTTTTGTACAATCTCGAAAATGAAGTCAAACTCGATTCAGTCATTTGCTGCCACAGACTAAAAATGTGTGCTGACCCCTAAAAAACTCTGGTACCATGTGAAGTTCTGGGCTTCCACCGGCTGTTCGTTCATTATTTTAGCCAACAGTAGCTAAGCTAAGCCCTGAGGCCATTTCTGAGCATGCTGCTGAGGTAAAAAAAAAAAACAACAACAAAACAATCGAATTCACATAAACTACTTTTCTCACTGACCCCCTTCAGCCAGTTAGTTAACAGTCATGCCATTATTGGACTTGTGCCAAACACCAGCCTGAGGTCACACACTTCTACATGGATGGAAAAGTCATTACATTTCTCATTTAGCCTAAGAGGCAAGGATCAATACGCTCTTGTGGCTACATACTGTCATATGTTACTTAAATATTTGTTTATGACAAGGACGACAGCTACTACCTGCTCATAGACTGCTTTAATCTAATCAAACACCAAACCTACACTGTAAGGCAGTAATAGCTTGAGTAACCACATCCAACCTCCTCGACACAACACAAAACCCACCGAATGATGCCATGTATATATATATGTACACACACACATAACTGTGGAGAAGACACATGATGGAAAACAAATTGGAAAAAGGCTGTGTACATCAGTGAAGCTATCACCAATTCCACTTGTTCCCTCCACATCACAGGTTTGACTAACATAGACACACACTGATCTGTAACATCCAAGAGTCTGTTATCCAGACTCTTCTCCTTGCAATGAATAATGTTTTATTCCAAGGCACAGTGGCTTATCAAACAACTCCAAAGCCAGAAGATATGAAGAGCCACCACAGACATTTCTATTTGGATCCAATTCAGGGTAAGAGATGGAAAGAATAGGTGAACGAAATGAAGGTTAAAAAAAAAAGGAGATAACGTGGAAGATCAAAGCCACAGCACCAACCTCTCCTGCTGATTCTCATTAGTGCTAACAGATACTGACACAGCCTAATTCCCAATCGGGAGACACACTCAAGTCAAGTTTATTATAGACCCATAGCACAAAGTTTGTCTCAAATGGCTGTACATAAAATAAAATAATAATGAACAACATTACCAAAATATAAAAATTTAAAAAGTGAGTTCAATTACATATAAAACTTAATAAATTAAAAATTTAGAAGGTTTAAAAATAAATAAAAATTTGTGTAAATACACAAGTTTGTGTAAATACACACGCAAACAAAACCTCCATGTCATTATCCTTGTTCCATGAACTCAGAGTACTCTGCCTACAGATATCTATATCTATTTTTTTTTGTTGTTTTGTTGTTCCCCTTATCACAGAGCCAAATCCAAACACATGAATACAGTTGCAGGGCATGTAGAAACAGGGGAGAACCCACTGACACAAGGCCTCACATTCTCAATGCTACATTCACGCACCTGCCTGACTGAGGACTTGTTTTTTTAGTAGCAGAAGAAAAGCACGGAGCTAAATGAAGATGAGTGCCAGACTTAACTTTGTGCAGCCTGGAGCAAGTAATAAAAGGCTAGTTATGCTAGATTAGATGGCAGTCTGTTGCAACCACACACACACACACACACACACACACACACACACACACGCACACACACACACACACACACTAGTTAATTCCTTTGGTAATTTCCTCAGCAATCCTAGACAGGCTAGCCCATCTGTCAGAGGAGGAAAGAGGTCAGGATTAATGTGTGTGTGATTCTGTGTGTGTGTGTGTGTGTGTGTGTGTGTGTGTGTGTGTGTGTGTGTGTGTGTGTGTGTTTGTGCAGATCTGATACAGTGCAAGACTAGGTGAGCTCAAAAGCCGTTCACACACTACTTGGCTGCTAGTCAACTGTCTGGCTAATAAAGTAGAAGACTGATTAGCCCAGTTAGCTGGTTAGCTATAACATCCTACTGCTACAGACTTAAAACACAAAAAAAGGCATGAGACAGCTGAAGGAGAATGAACTATACATTTGGACATGTGCAGTATATATGCACACAGACAACACACACGTGTATGCACACGCACAAGCACACCTCTTCTTAGGTACCCTTAAGTCTAACAGACTTCTAATCTGACATTAGGCCAGATGGGTTATCCCTAATTCAAGGTACAGGAACGAAGGCAGAGGGAAGCCAAGATAAAGGGTTGAGGGTGGGGGTGGGTGAAGAAAAGGATCTGTAAAAGGAAGAACCTAAACTTAACATTTATTGGCTTTTGTTCTGAGGGTGAGATGAGAAGGTTAATATCGGTCTCTTATCTGTGTGCTAAGTGCGGAGCTGGAACCAGGTAGCCGAGCACAGCCTTAAAACTGCGAGCAGAGAGAAACTGCTTGAAAAAGGCCAAGGTGAAAAAGCAGAGAAATGTAACAGTTTGTGGTTTTAGGTGGAGTGACATGCTGGACCAGTTTGGAGACATTTGTATCCATTCACCTCACAATTCTGTGCAACATCTTCCACTATAGTTGTGTATAAGTTGCCAGATTTTGATATAGGTGTGTGTGCAAGCAAACCAAACCTGTCAATCTGTCTTGACAACAAGATTTTCAGGAACCCTAAAACAAAAACGTTTCGTAATAAGAGGTTTAGAGGTGCTTTTCGGCTTTTTGAACTTTGGACAGAGCCAGAGCAACTGTTTCCCCATACTTCTAAAGATAAGATAAGATATGAGGTTGATGCTAATCTTCTTGTTTAACTTTTGGAAAGAAAATGAATAACAGCATTTCCTAAAATGTTCCACAATTCCTTTTAAAGGTGCCAGAGATTTAAACCTGCAATAACAGTTTTTTTGTCCACTTGGGGACAGTGGAAACATTCACATGTAACATTCACATGTAAGTCCACTGTTCTCTCTCTGTTTTTGGTCTCTACCAGCTACAGGGAAATGTCTATATTTTTTGGCTTCTAAATGCTCAACTATGTTCACTAACTAGTCTCTAACGGTGTATGTATGTATGTTGTCTGGGTGCTGAGCAGGTACAGTGGGTTTTTAGAGCTTTTTTTGTCCTGAAAACAGCCGACTGCTGTGGTCCAAAACAACACTACGAGAGCTGTGAGGGTGAACCAGAACAGTGATGCTGTCAGCCAGACAATGAGCTGAAACTTGCTATTAAGCTCCATAAAGCCAAGGGGAGCTGTAGGTTCAGGTACTAATTCATTCTCTTTGGGTTCATCACTACAAGTGACATGTTTCACGCTGTCAAATTGTTTTTCTCAATGACATTTGATACATTGTTACTGGAGGACATCCAATTTAAAGACACAATTAAATAGCATCTTTACTTCCTTAATATGATGTAGCTCCTGTTAAGACAAGTTCTTGGGTGGGTCTTATCAGAGTGCACAAGGTTTCTGTGTAGCTGTATAAATGAGTGCCAAGCTGTTTGATTGGATATGAGACAGAAGGCTGGGATTACTTAAAAAATTCATAAGGATTTTGATTAGCTTTTATGTTCATGTCTTTTAGTGCTGGACAGCTGACCTGCAACTGTTTTTTTTTATTGTGTCCTGAAGGAGACCGAGAGCACACAGGTGATGAAAGGATTAAAACAAGAAACAGAGTCTTAAAACATTATTATTTAAAGATGGATGAGCCTCAAATCAGACTTAACACTACAGGTATATGCATCCATGCTTACAGTGAACAGAGTTTGTAAAGAAAATGAGAAAGTATCACTTATTGTAGAAAGGTCATTAATGATTAATCAGTAACAAAAAAAAAACCCAGTATGGATTCCGAATTTCTGCTTTTAAAGTATGAACAGAATTCTTGAGCGAGTTTCCAAAGGGAACCCCAAGTTTACTGCAGTGAGTTTCAGTGGTGCTGAAGCTGATGTCGGGTTTTTCTTTAGAAGGGAAACATGTAGTCTCATAACAAAATATGATCATAATAAATCTCAGAGGACTTCCTATGCACATGACAATAAAACACCACATTTTCCCGACCATCTCTCTTTGATGAAAAAGTGCCCATGATTTGGCAAGGTCATAAATATACAATATGGCTGACACAAAAGATGTTCAAATATGATCTTTTGCATCTGTGTCATGGCTGTTTGTCCATCTGTCCATTGAGAATTACCCAAAGGCCTCGTGTTTACTGTGACAGAAGAGAGGGTTGGGCCGTGGGTCAAGATGAAACAAAAGGCACTGCAATCATGTCGGCCTCTGCAGAACCTCTAGTCTCTAATGGTCCCCGTTCAGGGAAGGGCAAACAGCACCCACTTCAGTCAACTCCCACAGAGTACGTGAGAGGGGGACACCTTGGGCAATATGACTTTACAAGTCAAGCTGTCACACTGATGCAACAGAATGTGGGTAGCAGGACACAGCCTTCTGTCTATCTAATGTATCTATATACACCATGCACACCTGACTTATCAGCTTGCAACAGCTAAGCAAAAAGAGGGAGACTGTGGTAAGTTCACTTTAAATTGACTGAACACCCAGCCTGATGTCAGCAGATGGCTGATCGCAGAAGAAACCTCCCATCTCAGCGCCCTGTCCATCAGCCAGCCTCAGTGCCACTGCTAATCCCCTCGAGACACTGCAAGTCTCCTCTGCCACCTCCCAGCTTTACAATCAGGTTGCTGCACCTAGCAGAGCTGCTGCTGTGATGACAGAAATAATGCAATTTAAAGGCTGATGTTGGTGTCATTTAAAGATTACCATGATATAAAACACAGAGGAGACCAAACTTTTGGTATTTTGGTTTAATAAATTACTTAAGTGAATCAGTTAGCAAAAATTTTGATTTATTATCTGTTGATTGACAAATCAATTAATTGCCCAAACATTGGATCTTCGTAATGTACTGCTGCACACCTATAATATGTGCATGGATGTTGGAAGGCAGTTGTGCAGAGGCTGAAAGAAAAACACCACAAAGACAATGTTATGTTGTGAGAGTTAGTAGTCAGTGGTAAGAGAAACTCTACAATGAGCTTACTTCTGTAAAGACGTCATTTACAATAACTCTACTATGTTTTAATCAACCATCTGACATATTGGACAAATAAACAAAAGGAAGGAACAGGAAGCAGCCAAATCAGACAAATACTGGATGCTGGACCATTTCTTCAATATCTACAGTTTGTTACAGTGCTGTACTGCACTATATGTGAAGTTTTTTCTAATTGTGAACATTTATTGTATAAAATTGAAAATTTTAGCCGAAAGCATCACAATTCATCCTCTGGGTCAATGATTATTTGTAAATTGGACAGACATACAGCCAAATGTTTTCAAGAGGACATTTTTATCTTAGGCCAAAGTTTTGAACGTGGAAAAAAAAAGTTCAACTCAAATGTGATTTTAAGTTCATGAAACAAGTCAAATCATTTATCGGTAACAACGTACAACCCTACTTTTGGGGCAGCTGGTTTTCAAACCTTTCAGTTCACTCCTAACCAATCAATCAGCTTTTATTGAAGAGGCAGTTCTGTGAATGGGAAACAGTGGAGGTCATCTGCAGAGCCCTCACTGCCAGCTGCAGCATGTGCTGCGCTCCAGACACATCAGACTCTGACTGAAGTGACAAATGACTAATCTACTGACAACGTTCTGCGAGGGTCCTCGAGGATCAGTGCCGTCGAAAGCAGCATGTTCACACGTGTGGGAGTCAGTGTGACGGAGGGAAATTAAGAGAGAAATATACAGATGTATTTTCTCTTCATTTGTACTGACACTCTCTGGCACAAATTTTGCCAATACCTTTGCCTAGTGTTCTCAATGTGCAGGTGCAAAAGGATGAGCCATAAAGGCATAATGCAAAACTCTACTTTTATTATAATATATGTGGTCAGCTGCTGTGTTTGCATGGTGAAGGGCCAACATTTATTTAACTCAGGAAAGTCAACTGAACAAGCAAACTGAGGATTTTTTTGACAACCTGCTGTATGTTGGTAACCTCACTGCCTGGTTGGCCCAACTGACCATCCGTGCTTCACAGTGAGTCTGGGACCACCTACCTGTTACATAAACAATTTACTTCAAGTGCTTTCAGAGTTTACTCTAAAGCTGACACTTAAGGATGCTGTAAGTATCTCTCAGATTCTGCACTTGAACTGGCACTACTTTCTTTCAGGACTTCCACTCAGGTTATTACTTCTACTTCCTTAAACTCGTACTTGAAATTCAACTGAATATAATCAACTCACTTCTGTGCTTTCATTTAAACTAGTACTTAAACTGAGACTTCCTTCTCTGCTTTCACTTAAACTTGAACTCAGCACCTCCATTTAACCTACTTGAGCTTCTTTCAGTGTATGTGTTTAGACTGCCATTTCAACTGCAACTATTTCAGTATTTCAACTAATTCAAATGATACTTAAATAATGTACGATACATTCAATATTGAAGTCGCAAGCCTTTTCTTCAGAAGACTTTGGCTTTTTTAGTTTATTATTTATTTATTCAATTAAATTTTTATTTCTGTATTTATTCATTTATTTGTTGATTCAAATATTTATATATTTATTTTAGCATTTTATTCTGTTTTTTTAATGAAGTCATTTTTCATCCTCCATAATTCTCACTTGGATGCTGCCCAATACAACCACAATGTTGAATTTGGTTCCTGTGCTGCAGATGAAGTGCCTTGCTCAAGGGCACCTTGATGGTAGTTTATAAAACAGCACAGAACAATACTCATTCACTTTTCACAGCCAGTTTGTCAGTCATGACAAACTTGGTTTGTGAACAAAAGCACATGCACACACACACACCAGTACAAAAACAGACAATATCACTTTTAATATTCTCTGCCAAGCAGCGCCTGCTGTCTGTGTAGCGTGCAAAGTGTGTAACAGGCTTTTTCCTGACAGCCACAGCTTTGTTCTCAGAGCTTGTCATTGAGCAGCCAGCCATACTGATGAAAGCCCAGAACAGATAATACCACAAAGAGAGGCTTCAACTTCACAGCCTGCATGGCCTTAACTTTCCCGAGGCTTGGATAAGGGAGTACATGTCATTTGCAACAATGCTACTGTAAAGCGTGCTTGCTTGTCGCCTGACTTGGTATCTCCGCAGATAAGGAACTCTGAAAGAAGAAGAAAGCCCCCTAAAACCCACACAGGAAGACTCACAAGCTGCAGGGGTCTGCATTTAGGAGATTAGCCCATGTTGTGCCGCAGTTTGAATCCACTTAGTTTCAAATTGTCCCTGACCTGACGGCTGGAGGGGACTGTGTTTCATGATCGACAGCTGAACCTGACCCCATGGTTATCTCAAAGAAACTGCACTTGGTTTAGAAGTAACAGCAACATCGCCACGAGCAATAGCTCTGGCTCTGCTATCTAGGCTCTGTTTCACAGTGGAAACAATCACACTCCCAGGGCCAGAGCACAGCACAAAAACAACACTGCATAGAAATAACAGAAAAACAACTTTTCCCCCTGCCTCTGTTGGCTTCATACTTACTGGTTTTGTTGCACTTGACTTTGGAGAGAAGCTTGTGAGCCACCAGAAGATCCCCACTCTTCACTGCCACCAGCAGATCCTGTTCTTTCCCCATGATTACAGACCTAACCACAGACACGCAAACTGCTTGCAGACAGCTAAGGTCACTTTTTTGTCTTTTCAGTGCTCCTTCAGGCGCACGGCTTCAGCAAACATTTGTCCGAAAGTTAACAGTTAGCCGCTGAATCCCAGGCATGAGATGAGGTTGTGAATAGAGGGTTTAGTGGCATCTAGGGAGAAGGAGCCTCAGGTGAACTGCTCCAGGAGAGCTTCTTCCCCGTTTTGTCGGAGTTTGGGTCCATCTCTGATAACTGTGCTTTTGGATTCGGAGTTATAGCAGAGCTGGTGGAAGCTTAGTTGCCTGCAGGGCTGAGTGTATGTTTATAGTCAGATGTCTCTGTCAACCTGGTGGCAGCAGCTGCCCAACCTGCCATTACACTGCAAAGGAAAAAGCCAGAGAGGAATCAGTATACAATCACTGCAAAAACACATTGAATCAAAAGAGTAGCCACCTCCATAACTACGAAACCAGTGTTTATGTCACCATATGACTCTGTAGGGCTGGATATTAAACATCAGTACTTCTTCATTAGTGACTAAAACGTGTCAGTAGTACAGAGTATCGAAAACAGTCAAGTTAAAAGCTGGCACTGAACTCTTGCTCAAATATTTACTTAACTTTCTTAACTTAGTCATTAATCAGAATTTTGCAAATTTTAGATTATTTCCTCATTTGGTTGTTTGTGTTTAAATATTTATTGCCTATTGGTAAAAAAAAATGTCAGGCCTTTTTAACAGCAGACATTTTGACTTGTCAAAGTAGGAATAGCACAGGTGTTGCTAATAACACTAACAATGGCTCTGTTCTACTTAAGAGTCCCAGTGAGCCACAACAGTGTATAAGAATGAACAATACCAGGACCCTGCAACTCATGCAGCTAAATGGAATTCAGACATTAGTCGTTTTATTATTTGCACCTGTTCTTTTCCTTCTGTAACATGTCAAACATCTTCTATGAAAAGGTCCAACAGAGCCTGACCAGTAAATCAACCTGCCAGATATATGGACACATACTTTCTCCAGATATTTTAGCATCAGCGTATGCACTGGCCAATAAAAGTAACAAGAGCTGAAAGTACAGAATTGTAAAACATATTTGAGTCAAGTGTCTCATTATAAAATGAGTTTTGAGAGAGCACTTTACATTGTAAAATGTTCTGCTCAGGACAACAAAATTCTTTAAAGACAACTCTGAGGGAACCTAATCAAAAATGTTTAAGTTATGTGATTATACAGAAAAACTCACATCAGCATGTCTTTATCGGATGCTTTAAACTCTCAAAAATCCATATCAGTGTCAGCCGCAATCCAGTATCAGTGGAGCTACATGTCGATCTTTGTTTTCTAATTAATCAGTGAATCATTTAGTCCAGTGGTTCTCAAACTTTTTCTGTCTGAAAAAAAACAATAGGATTCGATGAAATTTTTCTTTCCACACATTTTGTTTGTTTTTGTCTTTTTTGTCCCTCTTTTAGCTCACATCTTCTTTTGCTGTCATAATAAATCTACAATCCTGCATCTTCATCGCCTTGTGAGGACTCCTTATTGTTCCCAAATTAATTAGATTCATTCAACCATAAAACCATGCTGTCAGGATTAGACATTGCGACTTTAACGTGACCCAACTTATGTTTGTTTTCTCTGATCCAGGAAGCCCGGTCCCTCAGGAGAGCAAAGCTAATCTGTTACTCTTCCCGTGCAGGAATAAGGTCTCCGTCTATTGATAACATTCCCCGAAAAGGAAGCATCTTTTCAGCCCAGCCGTGTCTGGCATTCTGCCTGCTTACGCTTTTGGAAAAAAAAGGTTCCGTATTTTTCTCTCCAAGAGAGAAAGTGAGGCAGAGCTGACTGCTGCTTCAGAACCAATTTAGCTGAGATCCCAATCATGTGGGACAACAAGTGAAGAAGCAACACTAAAAGGACACAAAATAACCAGGAAAAATGTTCTCAAACTGTTGAAAAACAGTCCCCCTGGGTTCGTGCGTTTCTGCCAGTGCACATCACAACATCACTCAGGCAGTTTCAGTGAGCCACACAGCCTCCAATTAGAACAGGAGTCCATTCTGTGTGCAAAGCACAACCACAATTAGGAGTCCCAGTTTATAGGCTCTCCTTGCACTCTCTCTTGGAGGAGCAAAGCACGATCTATCTTGTCCCTAAATGACTACTATGTAAGCAATCCACAAGTACTGAGATTTAAAAAAAAAAAAAAAAAAGTCACATGACTTTGTTTTGCAATTCTCAAAAGCATTATTATTCTCTTTGTTAACCCCATGACAAACCCACTCAAGTAAATATTCTTCTTCTGCAGCAGACTTGTCTTCGGTTGTGTTTGATGTTATAGTCCATGTTGTGTATCGAGTACATTTTGCAAGTCAAAAGCATGAGTAAGCTATCTTGTCTACCGGCCTATTTAGGGTTGTTAGACAGATAGTTTAGTTATTCCTACGGACTACTGAGTGATCATGCAGTAGTGTAACCCAGCAGCAGATGCCAATGCATGTCTTTGCACTGACACATGATCTAAAACTAGCCAGGCACCTTGCCAGGCAGTAAACAACTGCATAGCCCTTTACTGACATGAGCCAGAATGTAAACAAGGAGTCCAAAATGGGTTTTGTTAGGCTGAATGTCAAATGGATGGAGCAGGGGTTAAATGAGGTTCGGTGCTGGACTTTGTTATGGAATCCTGAGTGACAGGACTCACACACAGAAGAAAGCTTATAATACTAAACTGTAAAAAAAATAATCATTAACAAACCCTTCAATCTAATGTTCTGTCTCAAAATATTTACTAGAATCAGATGAAAATAGTAATAAAAGAAGCAAGTGAGAGCATCACAGATTATTGTAATTGTTCTGATTTTTTCATTTTTAAATTGGGTTTTAAGTCTTCATAATTAATTTACAAGGCTCAGTAGTATTTTAACAGTATTTTGGTGGGCAAATTTACAAAACACCGTTCAATCATATGCAGACCATTTCAGACCAAACCCCACTCTCGACTCTGGCAATTTAATCCCATGTTGTTTGTCCGCAAATGTATACATCCACTGCAAAAAGACGCTGGGGAAGAAAAAAAAGAAACTGAAATAGCACCTTATAAACGTCCCAACTTTTCTAACTGGATAAAATAAAGAGTAGGATGAAACAATCGCTATACATCGTGAGCATTTATTTAAATAAGGTGCTGTGTGGTGATTTTTTTAGATGCCGAGTTTACCTGAAAACTGCTCTTTAAAAGTTAGTATTCATATTCTGCTGTTTGTAATTAAAAGCACAGAAATGTCAGATTTTTGACAGCGCTGCAGTAGTTTGCACTGAAGGCTGGGGGAGACCCACGCAAACACCACACACATTCAGCCGGTACCTCCAGCTAAAATGAGAGCGTTTTTAAACACGGACAGACAAGCTGTCGTTTCGGACTCACTCATTTAAGTTCGCCCGCTGCCATATTCACCGTATAACTCGGCCGTACATTTAGCCTCCCTCGTTTGCTAACTTGTCAGTCTCAACTGTCAAGGTGTTCCGACAACCGCTCATGCAAGTCCAAAACACACGCCTTCCCATCTACAGCGTGGAATAACGTGTATAACTTCAGGTCGTTTCACTGAGCTGCTTTTCTGAATAAATAAGTTTATAAAGAGATGGGACCTCTCACCTGTTGTAGACGGTGCAGGCCAGGTGGTACCACACAAATTAGAGTTTCTGAGGAAAGAGCGCTACACCGCACTAGATGAGCCAGCGTCAAGAAAGTAGCATGAATACCTGAGACTTCCGGTAGTAACTTTCAAAGTAAAGCTTGATTGATCAAAGTGCCAGACGATATAGAAACTTTGGTTATCAGTTCGTCTGTCTTTTTACTTGTTTGGTATATCATTTGCCACTGAATGCTAGCAAATTATGTACATATATATATATATATATACACAGAGAGAGAAATATTTATTGTGAATTTCTGAAACTTATGAACGTTACACTTTTTGTAGTTTTGCCAGCCAACATTTCAAGTTTTTATTTTGAAATTACATAACTTCTGCTAATATAGCATCTACTATACTTCTTAAATCCGACTAACTTTACAGAGTCTTGTGGCTGTTAAATGTATTCCTGGATACCCGGGATCCCACAGAAAAAGTACAACCCAAGTTAAGTAATCAGAAGAAAAGTAATTTAAAAGCCAATTCAGCTAAAGTGAGGAGTTTGGTTCATGTCAGACCTTTTCAATATTACCTCTAACAACCCCTCACTGTGAGTCTCTTTAAGTTAAATTTACCCCCCAGTTGTTGTCTAATCGAATTTACCTGTCTGGGTGATTGTAGTGACAATGAAACTTGTAATAGCCTCATGCATTATTTAGACAACTCCTAGCCAACATTAAGGAAAATGAAACTGTGGTTCGTGTCGTTGAACTCCCCCCATATCAAGGACCCCTGGAGACACTGAGGGCGACTCCGAAGTCAGGTTGTGTTGTGGCGATATCTGCTGGTTAGAAACCGGTACTGACACTTGTCATCACCAAACGCTCTCAACCCCTTTCTTGCTGTGTATTCATATTTCCATTCATAAAATTAAAAACATAAAACATTAAAATTGTCTGCAAATCCAGAGGGGGAAAAAAACTGCAAAAATAATTTAATGCCATGCTCAGGGCCCAGTTTGTAAAAACTTTTCATTTGCATTAAAATTATAAAGATGATCTACTCTCCCTTTTCTATAATCCCAGCTCAGAGGGATTTTGCTAATTCTTACTCTTTTTTTAAAAAACTTGTCAGGTTCATTTTAGTACCCCAGTGTGAAGACTTATAGTCTATAAATAGAACTCAAGCTAAAAGACAGAAATGGAAAAAAAAAAAGTCTATGATATGTGTTCATTTTTCTTTCACTTGTCTCTACCAGTATGACCTCTGAAAAGTCTAATTAGGCAAAGATGTGAGATAAAAAGTTAAAATGATGGAATGAAATGCAAAATTATGACACGAAAAGAAATAAGTTTTCGGTAAAATGCACACACACACTAAGAGCTGTGGCTTGGTCTTCAGACCTCTGCAGTGTCTAACAGGGTGAACTTAATGAGTGATTTCTGAAAATATTAGGCAACTGTTAATAGACTTTGTCCTTTGATTTGCAAGTTTAGGTGATGATGAAGGAATACTCCCTATAGCTGGAGTTTTGCAATAATTTTTATTAATCCGTCTATTTATTTATTGTTTGTTTAGCTCATATATGTCTATTCAGTGTCAGGTGAAATACCTCAATTGGGTTGAGGTCTGGACTTTGACCTGGCCATTGCAACACCTTGATTCTTTTCTTTCAGCCATTCTGTTGTAGATTTGCTGGTGCGCTTGGGATCATTGTCCTGTTGCATGACCCGGCTGTCAGGCAGATGGTCTCACATTTGACTCTAGAATACTTTAGTATACAGAGGAGATCTTGGTGGACTAAATGACTGCAAGGGGCCCAGATCATCACCCCTCCACCACCGTGCTTGACTGTTGGTATGAGGTGTTTGTGCTGATAAGCTGTGTTTGGTTTTTGGCAAACATGGCACTGTGCATTATGGCCAGACATCTCCACTTTGGTCACATCTGTCCAAAGGACATTACTCCAGAAGGCTTGTGGTTAGTTCAGATGCAACTCTACAAACCAAAGTCATGCTGCCATGTTCTTTTGAGAGAGCAGAGGCTTTCTCCTGGCAACCCTTCCAAACAAGCCACACTTGTTCAGTCTTTTTCTAATTATACCTAGATGTGGGGAAAAAAAACAAGACAATGGGGCAGAGGATGATCCTGACGAGCAGAACCAGAGAAAGAAACTGTGAGGACTCATTTGCCGTTTCTGTTTCTATGGAATTGAAGAGGATACGAAACCCCATACTGAGGGACAGGGTCAAAGGACAAATAATGACTATACTGTATGATGCTCTCAAATCTAAGCAGGTGACCAATCCAGTGTCATATTTCTATATTTATTTATTGTCACATTTTAACCTTTGGTCAGGCTAATTGTTTCCCTCTGCTCCCTGTCGTTATACTAAGCTAAACCAACAGTATGTTAGCTGTAGCTTTATAATGAACAGAGACACAAAAGTGACATTGATCTAATTGTTATTATTGATGACTGATATGTCAGCTACACCGCAGTACATGTACTGTGTGGGGCTCTGCTGACGAGGTCTGTGGTCTGCTGAGCCACGTTGTGCGTCTTGATTCTGGCGTTGCACCTGTAGCTGCTCAACGTTTTCTGAAAGTGCCTCCAGTGTTCACTACATGTTCCTGAGATCATCGGAGCTAGCAGAGTGAACACCAAGAGAAGTGGAAGATGCAGACAGGTGAGTAGGTGTCACTGGAGGGGCAGGAGATGAGAGAGATCCTTGAACAAAACAGGGCAGAGTATTTGGGGATGAAAACACCCTGCTAGCAAGATGGGCAATCTCAATGTGTAGTGCAAACTGAAGAGCAGAATTCAGTGTTTTCACACCATGCTCATGACAATGCGGCTGAAGATATGGCTCAATTCCAGCGATGAAGCATGTGAATTTTTCTCCATCTTTAGCGTTTTCGCCATATGTGGGAAAAGCTTCTTCCACTAGTCAGCTAATTTCAGCAGCAAATACTGAAAGAGGCTCACCAGGCAGGCGAGCGCGTGCATTGATGTAGCTTTGAAATGTGGATAGATAAGCAGTCTGTCCAAAAACAGCTTTCAGTCTTTCTTAGCCAAACAATCTTCATCATAATTACGAGTAGCTGCTACAGCCACTTCAAAACGTCTGCACTGCAATCCTCTTTTCCATCTCCCATGAAATCATGAGTAAAATCCCCTTTATAGCATCGTGGCGTAACATGACTTGAGGTGGGGGGAGAATGGCAGTTCGTTCCAAACGTTATTGTGATTGGCCATATTTACCAACAGTGACCACAGGTCAAATTGGCTGGGGCATGGTTCTCAAAAGTGCAGTTAAAGTTCAGATTGAGTATGTGTAATTTCACAGTCTTTGTTTTGGTGAGCAAGGGTAGTCCACTTACTCGTCCCTGCATCCATGCTAACACATGAAAATCCAAGAAAACAGCAGAGAAAAGGTTATGTCCTCTATGCCAGTCTCTGTTACTCACTTAGGTCTCCCGTTGTTGTTATTGTGACGAATTAATGTCCAAAAAGTCAGTTTTAATCCACCTGTGCCGTAACCGAGTCACTGCCTTAGCGTTAGCTTGAAGCAGTCAATGGCAAGGAGGGAGAGGGAAAAAAAACGCGCCGTCGTCGCACACAGTTCGGTCGTTAATACCCAGCAAAACTCAAATTCCGCAAAAATGAGCAGTCCACAAAGTCACTGCCATCAGTGTAAGGGTTAAAGTTGGTACCTTTAGCTAAACCTATATCTTATTTCAATAGCCGTTAAAGCACGAACACCGCCATCTCGAGATCCGCCTTTTTAAATAGTTCCCCTACAGCAACATGGTGAAAAAAAACTTCGCCGAGTAATGTGGCACATCACACCTCTTTATCACTCCGCCAAATAGTCCGACATTAATAAAGACCAACAATAAACCTGAGAAAAAAATTAAAAATCACAAAACAAATCCTCACAAAATAAATCTCACCTTACTCTAGAATTACAAGTATGATAAGGAAAAAATACTTTTTTTTAAAACGTAACATAACCTGGTTTCAGACAGTATTTACTTTACAAGGCCAGGCGTCATGAAGGGTGTACGTTGTGGGTCGCTGTACTGGCTCTGAAAGGCTGAAATTATACCTGTTGCTATCAGATCCTATCAGCTATCAGTTAGTCCTAGAACTACAAGTATGATAAGGAA